>OVBL01000399.1:600000-831871 GCA_900406555.1 Pseudoturritis turrita
GATGAATGGATCTAAGTATGGGTTTGCATAGTTGTATTTGAGATGAACAATTCGGCTCACAGTTAAGTTACCATAAACTTCCCTACTCTGAAAATGATCATAAGTTTGCATAGTTTAGTTTGAATATTTTGGTTTACGGATGCGTTACCGTAAACGTATCCGCTCCGACAATGGACATATGCTTGTATAGTTTAGGGTGAACATTTTGGTTTACGGATATGTTACCGTAAACATATCCGTTCCGACAATGAACAAGTATTTATATAGCGCGATTTTGATCCTAAGAAGGATGTAATGGTTTATCCATAAAGAGTGTAGAAGTTCGTTGCTGTGACCAGCAACAACGAGAGTGAGATGAGATGTCTGTTTAGTTAAGACTTTGAATAATCCGTAAAGGATGTGGGTAGGATGCATGTTTTATTAAGGCTTTAGTAATCCGTAAAGGAAGTGATTTGAAGAATTTAGCTTCGAAATTTTTGCTTTAGTTAGACATATAGTCTATTGTAAAGATGGGAGTATACGAGTATACGTACCCACTCCCCCCCCCCCTTTTAAGGAGGGGGCAACTGAATCCATCCGAAGACGGGCTGCATACGTACCCTTTGCAGGGATCAAGTCACCCCGTAGTTCATGTAAAATGGCTTAGTGATAATACTTCTTGAGATGTATGGCGTTCCATGATCTTGGTATCGGGACATTGGCCATGCTGGCGAGTTTATAAACATTGGGTTTGACTACCTCTGTGATCCCATAAGGTCTTTCCCAGTTTGCTCCCAACTTTCCGGCATTTTTTTCCGCTGTGTTTTGGAAATTTTTTCGCAAAACCAAGTCTCCTTTGTAGAATCTTCATCTTCGAACGTTGGAGTTGTACTATTTTGCTGCCGCGTTCTGATAGTTCTGGATCCTGATTAGGGCTTGATCTCGTCTCTCATTGATTAAACCCAATTCGTCAAGCAGTAATAGGTGATTGAGTCCTTCTTGTTCTGGGAGGAGTCTGCGGTGAACTCCAGGAAAGTGTATTTCTGGTGGAATGACACATTTCGTCCCGTAGACAAAGGCGAATTGGGTCTCATTAGTTGCTCGTCTGGGAATTGTGCGGTGAGACCACAACACTCCCTCTAATTCGTCTGTCCAGCATCCTTTCTTTTCATCGAGGCGCTTTTTCAAACCATCAAGGATTATTTTATTGACTGCTTCAGCTTGACCGTTCTCTTGTGGATACCTTGGAGTGGACTTGCTAAGTCTGATTTTTCATTTTTTGCAGAAAGTTTCGAAATGATTAGAAATGAACTGGGAGCCATTGTCAGTCATGATCTCGTATGGTACTCCGTGCCGACATATGATATTCTTCCAGACAAAGGCCTCCACTTGTGCATCTTTAATGCTAGCGTAGGAGTCGGCTTTGACCCATTTCGAAAAATAATCTGTCAAAACTAATAGGAATCACTTCTGCTTTGACGGGTGTAATGGCCCAACGGTATCCATGGACCACCGCATGAACGGGTACGGTGATGAAATTGAGGAGAGCACTTCGGTTGGTTGGTGAATCATTGGCTTGGCTTGGACATTTCTCGCATTTGGCTGAAAACTCCTTGCAGTCTTTGATCATTGTTGGCCAATAATAACCGTGACGTTTGACTTTTATTGCTAATGCTCTTCCTCCTGAATGATTGCCACATGAACCGTTGTGTACTTCTTCCATGATTCTCCTTACGTCCATTCCTTCTATGCAGCTCAATAATGGTCCCAAGAATCTCCACTTAAAGATGTTCCCGTCGAGTAGGACGTAACGAGCTGCATGAGTTCGAAGTTTACGAGCTGCCCACTTTTCGGTCGGTAAGACCCCGTCGTATATATATTCTCTAATTGCGTCGAGCCATTTCTTATCGCAGCCATATCCTGCTTCATCGTGGATCCCGCTTGCTTCTTCATCGGGTTGTGATTCGATGACAGGGTCGTCGTTGCTTTCGATGATTGCTGATTCGTCGAGAATGTCCTCTTCCATTGGAGAAATATCGGGTTCGGTGGATGGCGGGTTTACCGGTCCTTCCTGTATTTTAGCTGTCTTCTCCTGTCCGATTGTGACTTCTTTTGCTTGCTTAGCTGCTTTTGAACGAGTTATGGCATTCACTGTGTCAGAAGGATTGATGCTCGGGTGCTGGATGAACTCTACCGGGATAATTCTCTTTAGATCCGGATCGGAAGTTGATGTAAGGGCTGCAAGTACGTCGGCCGAAGTGTGCTCTCCTCGTGGGATGCGTGTTAGTACGAATTCTTTGAATCGTGTAGCCAATTCTTTGACGATCTTTAGGTAACTTTCATTCGATCATCCTTTGCTGCATACTCGCCGCTGAATTGATTTGCGACCAACTAGGAATCACAGAACGCGTGAAGCTGTTCGATCTTAAGGCCACCAGCGAGTTTCATCCCGACGATGAGGGCTTCGTATTCTGTTTCATTTTTGGATGCGTGAAAATCCAAGCGAAATGATTGTTCCAGAATTTCACCGGTTAGAGAGGTTAGACGTACCCCTACTCCCGAGCTGCTTTTGGAAGATGAACCGTCGATGTGAAGATGCTAGGACGGGTTTGGTGTTTCGTGGTAGTGCTCTCTTCAAGGAGTTCGATAAGGAAATAGGCTAGGACTTGAGATTTTGCACATGTGCGCCCGCGATACTCGATATCGTATTCGCTCAGCTCGATTGCCCATTTTGACAGTCTTCCTGATTGACTTGGACTATGCAAAACGGACCTTATCGGGAATGTACTCAGGATGATGATCGAGTGCGACTGGAAGTAAGGCCTTAGTTTTCTTGCGGACATTATGACAGATAGTGCCAATTTTTCCATTTGCGGGTACCTCGTCTCGGCATCTGTAAGGATTTTGCTGACGTAAAAGATTGGCTTCTGTTCCCCGCGCTCGTCCCGAATCAACATGCCGCTTACTGCTGTGGCAGAGATTGCAGTGTACAGAAAAAGCGGCTCTCCTGCTACTAGTTTTGCGAGAACTGGAGGGGTAGCCAAGTAAGTCTTCAACTGTTGCAAATCCTCTTCGTATTTTTTAGTCCACTCAAACTTCTTGTTCCCCCGCAACATATCGTAGAAAGGCAGACATTTGTCGGTGGATCGTGAGATGAATCTGTTAAGTGCAGCTACCCTCCCGGTAAGTCTTTGCACTTCCCTTTTCGTCTTCGGCGAAGTCATCTTGATGAGCGCGTCGATTTTCTTAGGGTTTGCTTCAATGCCACGTGAGTCACTAAGTATCCAAGGAATTTTTCTGATGTGACCGCGAATCTGCACTTGGTCGGATTTAGCTTCATGTCATGGCAATTCAATCGCGCAAAGCACTCCTCGAGGTGAGATATATGATCTTGTTCGCTGAGTGATTTCACCAGCATGTCGTCTATATAAACTTCCATTGTATTCCCGAGTTGGCTAGCGAACATCTTGTTCACCAACCGCTGATATGTTGCTCCGGCATTTTTCAGACCGAATGGCATTACTTTGTAGCAATATATTCTGCGATCCATTATAAAAGTCGTTTTCTCCCGGTCGTCGGGGTTCATTAGGATCTGGTCGTAACCTAAGAAGGCATCCATAAATGGGAGGAGTGCATTCCCTGCCGTTGCTTCGACTAGGCGATGAATGTGTGGAAGGGGGAAACTGTCTTTTGGACAACCTTTGTTCAGGTCGGTGAAGTCCACGCATACACGCCATTTTCATTCTTCTTCTTGACTACTACCAGATTAGCCAGCCAGTCTGGGTACTTTACCTCAGTTATTAAACCGACACGCAGGAGTCTTTCTACCTCATAATTGACTGCTTTGGCCCTGTCTGGCCCAGGCTTTCTTCTTTTCTGCTTTACTGGTTTGAACGTTTGGTCGACATTTATCTCGTTGCTTGTTATGCCGACATCGATGCCGGGCATGTCCTCCGCTGCCCATGCGAAAGTGTTCACATTCTTTTTCAAGAACGAAACGAGTTCTTCCTTGATTTTTCCATCGAGTCTGGCTCCAAACTCTATGCATCGCTCCGGACGTTCGTTGTCAATGCAAACTGATATTACGGGGTCGCATGTCGGCTTAGTTACTTCTTTTTCGCGATCCTCCGCAATCTGCAATTGCTATAAGAGTTTGGAAAGCTCTTTGACCGGTTCTCCGTCGGTCTTCATTTTCTTGCGCTTTGAGTTTGCCACTGGATCGATCACCGGATTTTTGAGCTTGTGTGCAGTGAAGAAGCAGAAGCGAGACTCCTTTTGGTTTCCACGAATTGTTTTTACTCTGTTTGGGGTAGGGAACTTCAGGCAGAAGTGATATGTTGAAACCACGACGCGCATAGAATTCAACCAGGGGGTCCCCATAATGACGTTGTAGATTATTGGGTGATCAGCTATGGAGAATTCGACGATTTTCGTCACCTCACCAGCTCGGACAGGAAGTTTCATCGTCCCTGCAGTCATTGTAGTTTCCCCGGAAAATCCAGTCGTTGTTTTCTTGGTTGATACTACTTCGGATAGGTCGACATTCATTCTTCTAAGCATCTCGAGGAAGATTACATCCACCGTGCTACCGGTGTCTACCAACACACGTGCTACATCGCAATCGTTGATAATCAATTCGATCATGAGAGGGTCGTCGTGTGGCATGTCGATTCCGATCATCTCCTTTTCTTCGAATGAGATCACGTCGTTTGGGAATTTCGAGGGTTTAGACCAGTTAATGCTGACGTATGCCCATTGCTGGAATGCTTTGATCGACGAGACAATATCCGAGCAATAATGAGATCCCCCATTATCATGTTGATCCTCCTTCTCGATCCGGAGGATGGTGCCTCGTCATCTCGTCTATCGCGCTTAGACGGATCATCCTTTGTTTGGTCGGATTTGTATGTGTTTACATCCATATCGAAATCCATGAGGCTGATGTTTCCTCCAAGTTCGCCAGCTGCTAATTTTTTGTTTAGTTTCAGACCGAGAATGCGGCAGTTTGCGGTGGAATGCCCATAGATGTGATGGTGTTCGCAGTAAGCCGTTTTGTCGTAAGAACTATCGCTCTTGGTCCATGTGCTCCATGAATTTCTTCTGCGGCCTCTGCCTCTTCCTTGTCCGTATCCAGGGCATCGATTTGATAATTGTGAGCTCCTCGAAAGCCACCCTCGTGCTGGACATATCCGGAACTCTGGTTGTTTATCTTGTTATTTGAATAATTTGAAGCCTGAGGAGGATTGCTTAGCGGTTTTGATTTTCCATATTTTCAGTGAGGATCTTCATCTCCTCTTCTTTGGTTATGAAATCTGCAGCTCGGTGCATCGCGTCTTGTATCGTTGTGGGGCATTCAGCGCAATCTCTTTGCAGAAGTCAGAGTTAAACCAAAGTGCCCGCTTTAAGGCTAGCAGGGTCGCCTTGTCGCTCAAGCCTTCCACTTTGGACATGACCGCTTTAAATCTTCCGACAAAACTTCGGAGTGTTTCGTTCTGCCCCTGAGCCAGGTTCCACAGGTCGGCATCTAAAGTTACAGGATTCATGAATATGGAGTAATGCTTCAGGAATGCTGCAGATAGCTGATTGTAGTTGTCGATGGAATTCCTCTCGAGTCTGGAAAACCATTGGAGTGCCGGACCTTTAAGGTTTTCCACAAAAAGGAGGCACTGTCCGGCATCCTTTTCACTTTCTTTGAAGTTGGAGCGACCCATGGCTATGGCAAAAGCTGTTAGATGCTCCTTTGGGTCGGTTTTTCCTTCATAAATTGGAACCTTCATCTTCCCTGGGTTGGGAATTCTCGTACTGGTGATCTGTGCCCTGAACGGAGTGTTCTGTGCTTCTTCCAATATGCGATCTATCTCGGGCACCTTGCTAGTTCCCTTGTGCACCATGGATCGGACAACCTTTATGTCTGCGGCTACTCGTTCCATATCCGCGCGCATCGCAGCCATCTCCTCTTTCTGGGCTCGGATCACTGTTCTTCGCTCCCCGTCAATCCGCACTTGCTCGGCCCAGAGGATGTTCTCTTCCTCTTCGGTCAGTTCTTGATCTCCTTCTGCGATGGCTTCGCGTCGTTCAATTCGGATATGGCTGACTGCTGGGAGCTCGGGATTTTCACGACTCTCCGTGTTATGCTCCACTTGATTCTCCTCTTCTAGACTGATGATTAGGGCCGGCTCGTCCTCCCTTGGTGCATCGCCTGGTCCTTGCGCTCCGGAGATCAAATTTGCTGAGTTTTGATGAAGCGGCGGCAATCCTCCACGGGTTCTCAGCACGTCGAGAGGGGTCGAGAAATCTAAGGCTGTTAGGTTAAGACGTCTGACGCCATGTCCGATTGGGTTACTTCGCGGCTCGGGTTTCATCTCTTCACGGCTCGGGTGGCATTGCCTCGGGTGTCATCTCTTCATGGCTCAGGTGGCATTGGCTCGGGTGTCATCTCTTCATGGCTCGGGCCGCATTGGCTCGGGTGTCATCTCTTCACGGCTCGGGTGGCATTGGCTCGGGTGTCATCTCTTCATGGCTCGGGTGGCATTGGCTCGGGTGTGATCTCTTCACAGCTCGGGTGGTTTTCATGTGACACCCGAACCATTTTTGTTGCGACACCCGATCCGTTTCTTGGCGTGACACCCGAACCATTTTTTGTTGTGACACCTGATCCGTTTCTTGTTGCGACACCCGATCCATTTTTTGTTGCGACACAAGATCGGTTTCTTGGCGTGATACCCGAACCACTTTCGGGGTGTCACCCGAACCGTTCTTGGTGTGATGCCGAACCATTTTTGTCGCGACACCCGATCTGTTTCTTGGTGTGACACCCGAACCACTTTCGGAGTGTCACCCGAGCCGTTTGAGTTTGGCTCGGGCGTTTGCGATACTTTCTTGACACCGGGGCGTTTATATCTTTTCTCGTCCGTTAACTTCAGGTGGGTGAAAAAAACCCCAACAGACATCGGCCACGGGATCGTGACGGATGTTGGGCCGAGAATTTGGCGCCTAGATCGACGTTTGGTCGAGCATCGGTCACGAATTCTCACCCGATGCTCGTGACTGATGTGGGTCGTATCTAGGTCGAGAAAGACTCGACCAAGGATCGCATTTGGTCGAGCATCAATCAAGGATTTACGACTGATGCTCATGGCCGATGCAATGATGGGTCGTGGATCATGGGTCGATGGATCGATTACGGATGCATTGGTACAAGTGGTAGGATCCGTGACCGGTGCATGGGCCATCGGTCATGAACTTTTGACCGATCTAAGTGACTCGTGTATGCGGTTTTCGTCGTTTTTCACCAAATTTTTTTTTTTCTATTTTTATAAAATTACTGAAAATAACAAATAAATAATTAAGTCAATAACAAAGCTCGAAAAATTAAAATAAAATTTAAAACTTGAATAATACCAAATATGGGTTCCTATAAAGCATTTGTTTAAAATCTTTTAGATCAGTTTCTTGTGCTTTTAATGCTTGGGATGAGTCGTCTAAGGGTATGAGGTTTCCCTTAGCACGTGATCTAGGTCTCCTAAGAGTGGCCCCTTCATCAACTTCCACGTTTGAAAGCTCATCAAGAGTTTTCCTTGCCGATTTTTCTTTCTTCTCCGAAATAACATAATGAATATGCTTTGTGGGGAAACCAAAGGGTGCGGCTAGGTAGAAGGTCTCCTTGTCGATGTTTGGGAGTGAAATCCTCCTATTGGGAAGTCCATAATTTCCCCTAATGTAGTTAAGAATGATCTTCCAATAATCAAAGGCACAATTGACATATTACTCATATTTTCCACTTAAAAGTCCACTGGGACAATGCAATCTCCAATCTTGAGGGGTAGATTGACGAATTCACATATTGGAGTGGTGGATGAAACGTCAACAAGTCCTTATCTCATCTTAGATTGACACATATCGGTGATCTCCATCAATTCCACAAGTATTGCGGTATTAAGGCTCACACCGGCTCCTGAATCACAAAGAGAGTCATAGAAGTCATACCCATAAATTGAGCAAAGTGCAACAAAAAGTCCAGCATCCACGACCTTGTGAAATTTCCTAAATATTGGCCTTAGATTCCTAGATTTATCATACAATGCTTCGATTTCATCTTGTCTCTCTTTGTTCTGCCAAAAACAACCTCTAAAAAATGGGTACATTTTCCATGCTTCTGCGAATGAGATATGAGATGATATCTTCTTCACCACTGTGCTGAATTCATCCAATACCTCCTTGATTATGGGACATGTGGACCAATTGTCAAACGAGGAAGATGGGTTACGAGAACAACCACCAATAGTTCCTCCCCTAAGTCTCTTACCTGTTATCCTCGCCATTAGCCTTTGTGTAAGCATGATGTTCTGTCTAGCCATTTCAAGTGACCTTAAATCTTCATCTTTAGGTGGACTAGGTGCACTTTCAGCTTTTTCATAAGTGGTTAAGGCATAGCATTTTTCTTTAGGAATCGATTTTGCATCTCCAGGGTTCAAACCGATGCAAAAGTGGACTGTTTCCTCCAGGCTAGACACACGATCATCAAGTGTCTTCATTTTTCATCTAGAGTTATAGTCTTCCCACTAAAATAATTGTATTGTCCAACCATGGTGAATTGGATGTCTTTGAAAGATTGTGTGCTTTGCTTTTGACCTTCCACTAGAAGTTGTATTATTGAATGGATATCTCCATGAATAATTCCAATTCCTCCCAATGCTTTCACAGCTTGAATAGATTTGATTGCAGTAGTGTTGAGATTAGTGGTAAGCTCAGGAATATTCTTCTTTGTGTCCTTGATCTCCCAATCAAAGTGCTCTGCTGTCCAAACTATACTTGAAGTTGTGGATTTTCCTTACATCTCCTTGGAGTTCTTGATATTGTTATCACTGTTCTTCCTCAATTTGTTTCACTCTACCTTCAATACCTTGAAATTGAGTTGAAAGAGAGTCGAACTTCTCCCCAATAATTAAACTTAAGAGGTCCAACTTAGCATCGAATTCTTGGATAGATTTTTGTTGATCGTCCATGAGTTGATGGATCATGGCTTCAAGTCTACTCTTATAGGGGACTCATGGGGACGTGATCAGAGGCTGGTGGAGGGGGCTGGGGACTTGGGGTAGTGATGGTTGAACTGATGGTGGAGTCGATAATCCTCATGATCGAAATTGTCCCAATTCCGGACATGGTACATATAGGTATGGTCGTACCAATTGTTGTTGAAGTAAGGCATCTGAAAGTGTTTATGTGACATTGGGATGTAATCCCCAATGGTTTCACGATGAGGATGCGCCATCCTTCTAGCTTCATGAATCCCTCAAACACACAAAAACAAAATAAAATTTGAAAATCATATATAAATAAAAGAAAAATAAATCATAGACTAAATTCTTATCAGATATTTAGAGTACTTAGAGGTCGATCCACTGAGGATTGGAAGATATTACACTATGAATTTATAATACTTGAATTAAGTTGAGATAAAATATATTTTGGGGTTTTTGTATTTATGATGCGAGTAAAGTTTTACCCTAAACCTACAATCAAAGCTGCAAGTGCACAACGAATCAATGTAGTACTTTAGGAATCGACCCACAGAGACTTTGAATGCATAATAGAAATATGGATTAAGAATTAAACTAAACCAAATTAGATTTTGATGGGATTTTTGAATGCAAATAAATGTAATAAATAAAATAAAATCGATGTAAACAATAAGAGGAAAACGTTGGGTTTTCAGAGATTTCTCAGGGATTCATAGTTATAAAGTTAACCTACTCTCGCAGCGATAACTATCTATGTCAAATCTATATTATAAATCAACTCTCGCAGTCAAATAACATAAATAAGCATGAAATTATTGTCAAGTTCAATTGTTCATATAACGCAGTAACTCAACTCTCGCAGGCTAAAAGGTTAGACTCATCAAACACCATGTTCAAAACAGTAAATCAAGTGATGTTTAAGCAAATACCTTTCTAAGATTAGTTTCTAGATGATCAATAAATAAACATGCATTAATGAACAGATCTAGATGAAGGATTACTCTGATTTATCAAAAGCGCCACTCTAGTTATCAAAACCTATATATCGAACCATGATTTTTCCCTTTGAAGATCCCCTATTACCCAACTATGGAACTACTCAGACATAAATATGATAACCAAAACAAAAGCAATAGAAAACATGTTAATTAAGAGCAAAGGATTTAGAAAATTTCTCCAAGGAGTACAAAGAGGCAAGATCTTCTCCCTTATCGAACAAAATATAAGAAAACTAGAAAGCTTTGGTATGAAAAGAACAAAAATTAATCTCCGAAAGAATGATGAAGACTTGGTATTTTCGTGGCTGCTGGAGGCTTTTTTATAAGGTAGGTGTAGAACTAGGGCTTCTCCTCTGGGATTTAGGAGATAATCTTGAAGAAAAGAAAATTTCCATTTTTTTAGGAGGGGGCGATCGATCTATCGGGTAGGGGTGATCGATCGATCTACTCATAAAACTCGATCTTCAACAAAACCGCCGGATGTTCGATCGATCGATCGATCGCAGGGGGCTGATAGATCGATCGGGCTTAATTATGTGGGCTTTTTTTTCCTCGAACCTTCATCGACCAGTCTTCAGTAAATCGACCATAACTTGAGATCGCACCATTGGATTTCCACCTTCTTATATCCCATTTTAAGCTAACACTCCCATCTATATTTTGGTAAAATATTGTCTTGATCCAATGGTAGGAAGATCTCCATCTGATGTAAAATATTCGATGCTCAGAAACTGTCACATCTTCAAATTGCTTGTTTTGCATCATTTTGGTCCAAATAGTTCTAATTTCTTGTAAAGACTCTAAGATCCACAAAAACACTAAAAGCAATCATAAAATGTCAAAACAAAGTAGTTTTTTCGTTAAAAACCTATTAAAACATAGTAAAAAGTGGTAAAATTTAAGGTATATCAATTTATGAAAACGAAATAGCAAGTAAACAAAAGCAATTACAAAAGCAAGATAAAAAAATTAAAAGAAAGTTAGGAAATAGGAAATTCACAGAAACACACGAAACACAACATAGATACCAATTTAGGGATTTGATAAAAACCGTTCTAGAACTCAAATCACGAAGGTATAATCATTCGACTTTTGTGGCTCCGATCAATATGTTTTAACAACCTAATAGACTTAACTTTCGATGGTTATTAGCAGAAGCAAGCATGCATTAATTCCTTTAAGATTCAATTGTTCACAATACTCTATAACTCAACTTTCGCAGGTTATGACGTATTGTTCATCAAATATTAGTTCAAGGAAATATATGCAGCTCTTTTGAGGTTCTATCCTCTTAAGATCAAATCGCTAGATGGCCAACTAAGCAACAGGGAATTCGTGCAAATAAAGGTGAAGAATCAATAAGATAAACTCTAAAAATTTCTATATCAATCATGCATAATCATGGAATCATTGAAAAACATAAAACCTAACAAGATAATTAACTACTCATACATGATGAAAGTAAGAACACAATAGTAAGAGAAGATAGAAAACATCAAGATAGATTGAATTTAAAGAGTATAAGGTTAAAAATATTCTCTATATCGAAGTACAAATGTGAGATCTTCTCCTTTAATCTCTTAAAATCAAAACTATGAAAGAGATGATAGAAAAATGTGGTTGATGTGTGTTGTGATGATATGTGGTGGCTTATGAGGAATTGTGTCTAAAAAGATGTTAAAAACAAGTATATATAAGCCTAGAGAAATCCTAACTCGTTTAGGGTTTACTTTTGGACAAAAAAATAAATTCAGGTTTGGACAAGTTCACACTGGGCAAAAGCATCAGCCAAGATTTCGTGACCAATGCAGAGGCATCGGTTAGGAGCATCGTGAAGCCTAGGGAGCCCGTGACCGATGCTGGTCCCTTCCCTGCATTTGCTTATCTAGTACTTGCTTCTTCTGCGAGCCAAAAAAGATATATCTTTAGTAATCTGGGTGTATCTCTTCAACCATTGATCCAAAGGACTCCAGACCACTTCCATATGGAAATTAAATCAAAAAGCTATATTTTCACCAAATTTCATTCAATTCCAACTTCGAGAAGGCATCCAACAAAGGGTCAACTTCTTGTGCTATCCAATTGGGCATAATGCATATCTTGTGAGATTCGTGACTTGGATTATGCTTTTGACTTGTATAAATGGCTTGGGCATAATTTACACCTCTTTTGCTCTATTTTACATCTTTTTGATTTAGACCTATAAAAACTTCAAAAGCTACAAATACAATAAAACTACCTCTAAAGGCACAAAACTGTAATAAAATAGTAAAATATAGAATATATCAGGTTCTCCTCGGGATAATCACTTCTTTGATTGATTATAAATCGCTAAGGCTCGTACTTACTCATTCTTACGTATGTTGCATGGATCGTCGCACCAACTTATAACTCAACTTTTCCAGGCACGCTCCATTTGGGCTCATCTCTAAGTGGATGTATTCCCCGCACATCCCACTCAACCATAGCCCTTTTCTGGCTCCGCCTCCGGGGTACCCAACCTCCCGTGATTTGAAAGGACATGCACTCCTGGAAACGGAAAAATCTCTCTGGAGACTTAAGGCATCCTTTTTTGAGGATCCATTTTCGGCCCATGTTGGCCCCTGTCAATGTCCTCCATCTCACGGGAAGCATTGGGATTTAAAAAATCTAGTACGCTCCCCCGGGAAAGTACATAACATGCTTCAGCAAAACAAACAAACTTTCACCATGTAAGCACAACGCGAATATTGTCCAGGTAGTTAGAGGGTTGGGATAATGTCCTCAGAAAACTCCCTTCTTGCCAAAAGCTGGTATGCACAAGCTGCACAAAAAGTAAAGGCTCCCCTCCATGTTAGCGACCCGCATACAAAAATTGTCTTTCCCCTTCTTGGGGCACTCCATGGGTCCCTGAGTTGGTGTCTATCGATCCAAGCGTCATCGTCCTGTCTCGGCCCCCACGGTCAGCGGGATGGAGTCCCACTTACTAAACCAGTAAGAAAGACAGTACGCTCCAACCTACCAAGCGACGAGCGAAGTAGGAAGGGTCAATCCCTCTGGAGAGATGTCACATTCTCCAACGAAGGAATGTGTCGTCTCCTTTGGAAACTATTGACTACCCCCGAGCATAAAGCACCTTAGCTCGATGTTGGGGTCGGTTTTCATCCCACAGATCAATGTTCCAAAATAACGAGCTCACCACGAACTCGGTCCACAGCAGAGAGCGATCTCAGCAAAAACGGTGAAGTGACCTCGGCATTATTCCCAAAAACGAGCTCGGCAATATAGGAGCTCGGTAGAAACCGAGCTGGAGATTCATATCAGCTTGCAACCGAATGAAAATTAGTGAAGAACAAGATATTTGAGCTAGCTTTCTGATGGAGTTGGAATCGTATCGTTTGGAGTTGCGATTGGCGAGATATACCCGATTTACTGAGGACATGCCGAGCTGCAGCGATGAGCTCGGGTCTGCCGAGCTGAAGAGATGAGCTCGGCAGGATACCTTGAAGTCGGTAGATTGATCTGAAATTTGGACAGGAGATAGATAATTAAGTAAGATTTCATCCTAAATAGATTTCAAGTCATTTGGATCAATTGACAGAAAGTTACCTCAATTATTGTGAAGACATGCCGAGCTGCAGGGATGAGCTCGGGTTTTCCGAGCTCAAGAGATGAGCTCGGAAAGATACCTTGAAGTCGGTAGATCGATCTGAAATTTGGACAGGAGATAGATAATTGAGTAAGCTTTCATCCTAAGTAGATATCAAGTCATTTGGATCAATGGACAGAAAGTTACCTCAATTATCGTGAAGACATGCCGAGCTGCCTTATCTCTGTAGACATTAACTTAGCCGACTTAAACTTATATATATACTGATGTAAACCCTCTGAAAAGGGGATCCGCAATTTACCTAGCAAGACTCTGTACTTTTGCTCTGACACAAAAAGCTTTCTAAGCAGCTTAATAAAACACCAATTTTGGATCTCTGTTTGTGTTTTTTGGTGGTTTTTACTCAGAAGTTTCGGATCTCTCTAAAAGATATAACAAATTCAATTGGCGTGGATTTACACTCCCACAATTTGGCGCTAGAAGGAGGGGGAGAGAAACTTTCTTACTCCAAGGAACCACCGCACGAACGATTCGAAGAAGATGACTAGCGACGGACGAACTAACGACCCCCAGGACACGGGGATCGATGGATCTGGAGCTACGGATACACCAACGCCTGCAGTCGCAGAGACAAGCCCAGAGGCACTGACTCAGATAAAGACGATGCTAGAGACGCTGCTCAAAAAGATGGAGGAGCAAGACAAGCTCAACACAACACTGACCGATAAGCTGGAAGTCCTTGCGATGGCAAGCTGAGCCCGAGGTAGGGGCTCAGGAGTTGACCTAGCAGGGCGCCCCCTTTGACGTCTCAATCCAACAGCCCTAGATTTCTCAACTCCGCTCAATCCACCGCGGACCCGTGGAAGATTGCCGCCACTCCATCAAAGCTCAGCAAACCTAGCCTCCGGAATGCAAGAAGCAAGCGGTACACCGATCGAAGAGGACCCTGCCCCAATCATCAATCTGGAGGAAGAGAATCGAATGGAGCAAAACATAGAAAACCATGAGAACCCTGAACCATTAGTAGCGGGCCAGACCCGAGCTGAAAGATGCAAAGCCATCCTTGAAGGAGGTCAAGAGCTGACCGAGGAGGAGGAGAACATAATCTGGGCCGAACAAACACGGATCAACGAAGAGCGCAGAGCAGGAGTTCGAGCTCAGAAAGAAGAGATGGCTATGATGCGAGCAGATATGGATCGAGCAGCTGCCGACATAAAAGCTGTCCGATCCATGATGCACAAAGCAACTAGCAAGGTGCCAGAGATAGATCGTGTGCTGGAGAAAGCACAGAACACCCCGTTCACAGCACGGATAACTAGCACCAGAATTCCGGACCCTGGAAAGATGAAAGTCCCAATCTATGAAGGAAAGACCAATCCGAAGGAGCATCTGACGGCCTTCGCTATAGCCATGGGGCGCTCGAATTTCAAGGAAAACAAAAGAGACGCCGGACAATGCCTTCTCTTCGTGGAGCATCTCAAGGGATCGGCGCTCCAGTGGTTTTCCAGACTCGAACGGAACTCCATTAACAGCTACAACCAACTGTCAGCGGCATTCCTGAAGCATTACTCCATATTCATGGATCCCGGAACATTCGACGCCGATCTATGGACCCTGGCTCAATGGCAGAATGAAACACTTCGGAGTTTCATTGGAAGATTCAAAGCCGTCATGTCCAAAGTGGAAGGCCTAAGCGACAAAGCAGCCTTACTGGCCCTGAAGCGAGCACTCTGGTTCAACTCCGATTTTCGCAAAGAAATCGCGCTAAACACCCCCACAACGATACAGGACGCTATGCATCGAGCCGCAAACTTCATCACCGAAGAAGAAGAAATGAAAATCCTAACCGAGAAGTACAGGAAGGCCAAGACAGCGAACCATTCTCCCCAAGTTTCAGCTCCTTCCAACGCTAGGAAGAATAACCAAGGCTCCGGCTATATCCAGCACGAGGGAGGTTTTCGAGGAGCTCATAACTATCAAATTGACGCTCCTGGATTCGGTCGAGGCAGAGGCCGAGGCCGTGGAAGAAGCTCATGGAGCACATGGACCAAAAGCGACAGTTCCTATGACGAGACGGCTTACTGCGAACACCACCACATTTACGGACATTCTACCGCGAACTGCCGGATTCTAGGCTTGAAGCTTGCTAAAAAATTAGCAGCCGGCGAGCTTGGAGGAAGCGTCAGCCTCAAGGATTTCGAGATGGACGCACACACATATAAACCCGACCTGACAAAAGAAGATAACACCAAGCGCGATAGAAGGGATGACGAAACGCCACCCTCGGGATCAAGAAGAAGGATAAGCATGATAATGGGAGGATCCCACTATTGTTCAGATACCGTCTCGTCGATCAAAGCATTCCAGCAAAGGGCAGACGTCAGCATCAACTGGTCTAAACCATCTAAGTTTCCAAACGACGTGATATCATTCGAGGAAAGAGAAACGGTCGGAATCGACAGACCGCATGATGACCCTCTCGTGATCGAGTTAATCATCAACGACTACGACGTAGCACGCGTATTGGTGGACACTGGGAGCACCGTGGACGTAATCTTCCTTGAGATTCTCAGAAGAATGAATCTGGACCTGTCCGAAGTGACACCTACTCCCAAACCCTTGACAGGATTCTCTGGAGAAACCACCATGACTACTGGGACGATCAAACTGCCTGTCCAAGCTGGCGAGGTGACAAAGATCGTCGAATTCTTTGTAGCTGACCACCCGGCCATCTACAACGTCATCATGGGCACCCCTGGTTAAATTCGATGCGCGCAGCTGTTTCAACCTACCATCTCTGTCTCAAATTCCCTACTCCAAACGGCGTGAAAACGATTAGAGGAAATCAAAAAGACTCTCGTGTCTGCTTTCTAGCCGCACACAAACTCAGAAACCCGGTGACTGATCCGACGGCAATTTCAAAGCGCAAGAAGATAAAGATCGACAGAGAACCGGTGAAAGAGCTTTCGAAACTGTTATAGCAGTTACAGATCGTGGCGGATCGCGAAGAAGAAGCGTCTAAACCAACTTGCGACCCCGTCATATCAGTTTGCATCGACAACAAACGTCCAGAGCGATGTGTAGAAATTGGAGCAATGTTAGATGAAAAGATCAAAGAAGAACTCATTGCATTCTTGAAGAGAAATATCAACACCTTCGCATGGGAAGCAGAAGATATGCCGGGCATCGATATCGGCATAACAAGCCACGAGCTGAACATTGACCCAACATTCAAACTAGTAAAGCAGAAAAAAAGAAAGCTTGGGCCAGACAGAGCCAAAGCAGTCAGCGACGAAGTAGAAAGACTCCTGCGCGTTGGTTCAATAACTGAGGTAAAATACCCGGATTGGCTAGCCAACCCAGTAGTGGTCAAGAAGAAGAACGGAAAATGGCGCGTATGCGTGGACTTCACTGACTTGAATAAAGCTTGTTCAAAAGACAGCTTCCCCCTTCCACATATCGATCGCCTAGTTGAAGCAACGACAGGGAATGCATTACTATCTTTCATGGATGCCTTCTCCGGTTACAACCAAATCTTGATGAACCCCGACGATCGCGAGAAGACCGCTTTCATAACAGATCGTGGAATTTATTACTACAAAGTGATGCCATTCGGCCTGAAAAACGCCGGAGCAACGTACCAGCGTCTGGTAAACAAGATGTTCGCTGATCAACTCGGAAAGACAATGGAGGTTTACATAGATGACATGCTGGTGAAATCGCTGAAAGAACAAGATCACGTCACTCATCTCAAGGAATGCTTCTCGCAACTGAATTTTCACAACATGAAGTTAAATCCGACCAAGTGCAGATTCGCAGTCACCTCCGGAGAATTCCTTGGTTACCTGGTAACTCACCGCGGCATTGAGGCCAATCCTAAGCAAATCGACGCACTCATCAATATGACTTCACCAAAGACAAAAAGGGAAGTGCAACGACTTACCGGGAGGGTAGCCGCACTTAACCGATTCATCTCACGATCCACCGACAAATGCCTACCTTTCTACGATACCTTGCGAGAGAACAAGAAGTTCGAATGGATGGAGAAATGCGAGGAGGCTTTTCAACAACTAAAGAGCTACCTGGCTACTCCTCCAGTCCTCACAAAACCAGAAGCAGGAGAACCACTTTTTCTGTATACCGCAGTTTCTGCCACAGCAGTAAGCGGTGTGTTGATTCGAGACGAGCGTGGGGAGCAGAAGCCAATCTTTTACGTCAGCAAAACTCTTACAGACGCTGAAACAAGGTACTCGCAGATGGAGAAATTGGCACTATCCATAGTTATGTCGGCAAGAAAGCTACGGCCATACTTCCAGTCTCACTCAATCGTCGTCCTGAGCACCCTCCCGATAAGGTCCGTTCTGCACAGCCCAAGTCAGTCGGGGAGGTTAACAAACTGGGCAATAGAACTGAGCGAATATGACATTGAGTATCGCGGACGAACGTGCGCAAAATCCCAAGTCCTGGCTGATTTTCTTATCGAACTACCCGAAGAAGGCATTGACGACAAAATGCAAGGCCAGCTCTGGAAACTCCATGTTGATGGCTCATCCTCCAAAAACGGCTCGGGAGTAGGGATACGACTAACTTCTCCAACTGGCGAACTACTGGAACAGTCTTTCCGCCTCGGTTTCCATGCATCCAACAACGAAGCAGAATACGAAGCCTTGATTGTCGGAATGAAACTTGCTAATGGCCTAAAAATTGAGCAACTCCATGCATTTTGCGACTCCCAATTGGTCGCAAATCAGTTCAGCGGCGAATATGCAGCAAAGGATGATCGAATGGAAGCCTACTTAAAGATCGTGAAATAATTAGTTGTGAGGTTCAAGCAATTCATCCTAACACGTATCCCACGTGGGGAGAATACCCCGGCCGACGCGCTTGCAGCGCTTGCATCAACTTCCGATCCGGATCTGAAGAGAGTAATCCCAGTGGAATTCATCCAACACCCGAGCATCAGACTTTCCGATACGGTGAATGCCATAACTCGTTCACAAGCCGCTAAGCAAGCAACGAAAGTAGCGATCAGGGAAGAGGAGATGAACGGAACACAAGAAGAATTGGCAAACCATTCGTCCTTTGAGCTCGATTCAGTCCCAATGGAAGAAGACAGTCGCGAAGAATCGCCATCCGACGAAAGCGGTGATGGCCCTGTCATCGAGCCACAACCCAACGAGGAAGCAAACGAGGTCAATGGCAAAGCAGAATATGGCTGTGACACGAACTGGCTCAGCAAAATCAGAGCATACATATACGACGGCGTCTTACCAACCGAAAAATGGGCAGCTCGCAAGCTTCGAGCCCAGGCAGCACGTTATGTTTTACTCGATGGAAATGTCTTCAAGTGGAGATTCTCAGGACCATTACTAAACTGCGTGGAAGGAGAAGACGCCAGAAAAATTATGGAGGAAATTCACAACGGCTCGTGTGGAAATCACTCTGGAGGAAGAGCACTAGCCATAAAGGTCAAACGTCACGGTTATTATTGGCCAACGATGATCAAAGATTGCAAGGAGTTTTCAGCCAAATGCGAGAAATGTCAACGCCACGCTCCAATTATTCACCAACCAACAGAAATGCTCTCATCAATCTCATCACCATATCCATTCATGCGATGGTCTATGGACATCGTCGGGCCGCTGCATCCCTCCAAACAGAAACGCTTCTTGCTGATTTTAACAGATTATTTTTCGAAGTGGGTCGAAGCCGACTCATATGCCAACATTAAAGATGCACAAGTGGAAGCCTTCGTCTGGAAGAACATCATATGTCGCCATGGAGTGCCTTACGAAATCGTGACAGACAATGGATCACAGTTCATCTCCAATCGTTTTGAAGGTTTCTGCAACAAATGGAAAATCAGACTCAATAAGTCTACTCCACGATATCCACAAGGGAACGGACAAGCCGAAGCAATCAACAAAATAATCCTCGACGGCCTGAAAAAACGTCTTGACGAGAAAAAGGGACGTTGGGATGAAGAACTGGAAGGAGTACTTTGGTCTCACCGCACCACCCCAAGACGAGCAACAGGGGAAACCCCATTCGCCCTCGTGTACGGAACAGAGTGTGTCATCCCACCAGAGATACATTTCCCAGGAATCCGCCGCAGACTACTACCAGAACAAGAAGGGCTTAATCATCTATTGATGCTTGACGAATTCGACTTGATCAACGAAAGAAGGGATCAAGCCTTGATCAGGATCCAGAACTATCAGAACGCAGCGGCAAAATACTACAATTCCAATATTCGAGACCGACGATTTTCCGAAGGCTATTTAGTTTTACGGAAGGTTTTCCAGAACACAGCAGAGACGAATGCCGGAAAATTGGGAGCACATTGGGAAGGACCTTACAGAATCACAGAGATAGTCAAACCTGGCGTTTACAAACTTGCCAGCATGACGGATGTTCCAGTACCAAGATCATGGAACGCAATGCATCTCAAAAAGTACTATCACTAAGCTACTTTACATGAACTACGGGACGACTTGATCCCTGCAAAGGGTACGTAGGCAGCTCGTCTTTGGACGGGTTCAGTTGCCCCCTCCTTTCCAAAAGGGGGGGAGTGGGTACGTATACACATACTCGTATACTCCCATTTTTTGAT
Source organism: Pseudoturritis turrita (assembly GCA_900406555.1). Lineage (NCBI taxonomy): Eukaryota > Viridiplantae > Streptophyta > Magnoliopsida > Brassicales > Brassicaceae > Pseudoturritis > Pseudoturritis turrita. The sequence goes on from OVBL01000399.1 coordinate 620,200, forward strand.
AACAGATTCCACGATCTATCAAAGCTTTGTTTTTAAACATAATTTTTACCTAAGCATCCTTCAAAGGATCACAAAGTCTTAACAAAACAGACATATTCAAGCAAATCAGACTACAACGGGCATCTCGCCATATCTTCACTGTTGCTGGCCACAATAGTAAACTCTCACATCCGTCTCAGGATTTAAAGCACGCTATACAAATATTCGTTCATTGTCGGAGCGGATACGTTTATGGTAACGCATCCGTAAACTGAAATGTTCGTCCTAAACCGTACAAAGCACATGTTCATTATCGGAGCGGAAGCATTCTTGGTAACGCATCCGTAAACCAATATGTTCAAACTAACCTATGCAAACATATGTTCATTATCGGAGCAGATAAGTTTATGGTAACCTATCTGTAAACCGAAATGACCATCCCGAGACTGATCATCTCATAACCACGCGAAGCAAACCCTTATACTCGTTCGTCGGAACAACTACTCAGCGAAAACAACGAAAACAAAGCATTTTTGAAAGACATATATATTCCAACACAAAGGTTAGCTAATGAGCAACCGAGCGATAACGATAAGTTCTTAGACAACTTGGATAAAGCCGTCCAGGCATTAAACAAAAAAGAAAGGAAGAATTTTAAACTAGACAAAGAACAGTGGATCATAATCCTCTGTTATCTCAGGGGTCGTGACCACCCTCTGCTCCGGCTCCACCGTTTGCTCAGCTACATCACCACCAGTTGCTTTGTCTTCTTCGGGTACCACCTGGGCGAACTCTTTGATGTTTTCCTCAAAGACAGCCTCATCGCCTTTCTCAGAAGACGGTTCGGGAGTTGGTTCATCGACAACCTCCTTCGAGCTCAACTCAGCCAAGCCTGGAGTTCCCCTGTTCGAACCAGAGAAGTTCCGAATTCCAATACTCCCAGCGGCTGTCTCCATTGGCTCGGTATCATTAAGCTCGGCCAGAATATCAGAACGGATAGGCGTCACCCGCAGATCCTGTCCAGGTCGGTAACAATCCTGGCAAACTCCTCATAAGCTCCTCCCATCTCGGTGCACCTTGTCGTGAGATTTTCCATCTCGGCATCAAGATCAGGAGGATCATCACCCTTGAGAAGCTCAACAAGTTGAAGATTTCCCTCAACCTGTGCTAGATCCAACATGTCCTCCTTCACCTGGTTGATCTTCACGATCTTTGCTTTAGCTCTAGAGACTTTTCCCTTAAATCTCTCCGCCATCTCGCGCCGAGCCTCCACTATAGCCTGCTGAATCTTCACCTCTTGAAGCTCGTTGACAGTTTCTAATTGCCTTGTGAGCTCGGCTATCTTGGAGTCACGGCGAACTTTGCTATTCTCCAAAACCTTGACTCTCTTCTCTGCCTCAGCGCGACTGGCTTCCACCGCTCCTTTCTCAGATCGGAGGTCATTTACCAGTTTTGTGGCCCTGTCGAGTTCGGCTTGGAGATCCAGAGCTTTCTTTCTAGCATCTTCAACGCGGGTCCTATCCAGACGAGCATCAGGGTCGTAGTCAAGAGCTAACTGGTTGATATGTGCAAGGAACTACAGGTAAAAACAAACCATGCTTCAGAGCAGAGAAAACGGTAATCGCAGAACCAAGAGTAAAAACAATGGTTTGGTCAATCGCGTACCTTGACACCACGCATTGCCATCTCGGCGTAGGCTTTGTCGTGAACTAGAGTGTCTGGAGGGGGGAAATTAACTCCGGGACGAGTAACTTTAGAAACTAGGAGAGCAGAGGACGAGCCATCATTGTAAAAACCCCCTGATACCGGAGTATCGGAGGGAGTTGGCTCGGTAGCCATCCAAGATGATGCATGCTTCTTTGATCTTTTTGCAGGCTTCCCCTCAGCTGGGTTTCCACCCTTGGTTCATTTTCGGCTCTGCTCACCTTCTTTACCCTTCCCCTTATGTCGAACAAGGGAGGACTCGACAGGTCGGCAAGCCAAAATAACTTCCTGTGAGCTCGGGACAGCTGAATTTGACTCGGGAGGATCTAAAGCCAGCGGCGGTTCAGCAGGTACATCTATCTTCTGAGTTTCTGTTCCAGCTCGGGTCGACGCCTCAGCAGCTGCTCTAGCTGTAGCAGCCTGTTTATCACGCCAGGTCGGCCTCCCCATATCAAGAATGTCTTCGGAAGGGTTAGACGAAGATGAGCTTGCAAAAGAGAAACCGGCAAGCAGAGCTCGGGCTTTCTCTACTCTTTGGAAAGAAAAATTCCTCTCCCAGTTGCACCTATGAGCAGCGAGTGTATGGCAAAGTTCGGATACGTTCTCAGGGCACTTCGGTAGCGGATTAGGCACTGCAGAAGAAAGAATCAGTTAGAAACAAAAAAAAACCAACAAAAACAAGGACCGATCTCGTTGCAAGAAATGGGATTGGTTACCCATTTTCCGCCAACTCGTCCTAACCAACTCAATGCCTTCAGTACCAACGGACTCCTCGAATATCGGAACATAAAAGAAGAAGTCCATCCACTGAGCATCCTTGCTCGGAAAACCCTTGATGATACGACGAAGTCTCTTGTTGGTAGCATAGTAAACGAACTTGTCCTTAGGTCTAGTTCGTTTGAAAGTCAAAAGATTCATTAGGTGGAAAGCTCCGATCTCCTCCTCACACTCATAGTTTCTCACTAAAATCCCAATTATATGACGAAGTCCACGAGGAGTGATTTGACCCAAAGATAATCGATATTTTCCTAAGAAGGCAAGGATGATGTGTGGAATCGGGAACCAAAGGAAACAAAGATTGAAGAAACTCTCATATAGGGTGAAATGGCCTGGTGGCGGATCGTCAGCTCGTCCAGATGAAGACGGAAGCACGAGTTTGACTCCTTCAGAAATGTGAAATCTCTGTCTAAGCGAGTCAAGAGATTCCAAAGTCGAGAGCGTCGAACCTGGCGGATCGGGAATTCTCTTCTTGGGCTTACGTTTTCTCGGAGCTCGGCTTTTCAAAGCAAACAGGAGATCATATCCCTGTCGCATCTCGGCATAATCACATTCATCGAGCTCGGTTTTTATTTCAAAAGGGTTCTCCGCCTCTTTAAATGGTTCGTCAATCAGAGAAGGGACGTCGAAATTGGTCGCCCGAGTTGCACCTCTAGTATCTGTGTTGGGGGAATGAAAAATCTTTCTCCCGAAAAGTGAAGGGCCGCTCGACAACTTCCCCGAATCATCTAAACTCGCAGTCTCCCATACAGAATCCATCTCGGCTCGAGTATGAAACCACGAGCTCGACACATCAGAAATTAGATCGGCAGCTGGCGAAGAACTCTGAGAAGCCATTTGAAATCGGCGAAAAGAAACAAACCTAATGTTGAGCTCGGCGAGAACTTGAAGGCGGATCTCTGATCCCACGGACAGATCTCAACTCGGCAAACCTCCAAAAACAGATCAAACTCGCGAAAAATCCCAGAAACAAATCAGATCTTTGCAAATTTTTCGAAAAGAAGATCTAGCTCGGAAATAGATCAGGATCTTCACAAGATAATCAAAATCCGCCAGAAAACTTGAAGACCACCGTAGGATGTTTGAAGGGAGATCGGAAAACTCAAGGAGATCTCGGCGGATCAAAAAATAATAATAATAAGAGATCTAAAAATGAGGAGAGAGAAGAGAGAAAAAATAGTGTACCTTTTTCTTGGAGAAGCGAAGTTATGAGAAAAATAAAACGGAGTCGAGTATATATAGGCATTCAAACAGATCATGACATCATCACATCTCGGGAATCAGCGAGAAACGGTTACACTCCCCGAGGAGATCAAAATTTCACTAAGTACAAAGATTGCCGAGCTGAAATTCACCGTACAAAAGAACCCGAGATGGTCGACGATGACGCGAGATGGACTAGGAAAACATTGGCAAAACAAGTCAGTACACAGAATTTCCGATCTACACAAAGCGTGAGCCCGAGTTGAACAGACAAACTTAGTCTAAACGCCAAGTCATGACACTCGAGCTCAAGATGCACGTAAGATCGGTTAATGCGATCTTGAGTACAGCAAAGGTAATCGCGAGCTCGGTAGGCAGCAGTCACATGAGTTCGGTAACACCATGAAGTGAGCTCGGCAACATGTGAACTCAGCAAAGCTTAAACTCGGAACATCGATCTTATGCTTCTATCTCGGCACTATCACAACTGATACTGCCGAGCTGGGGGGCTAACTGTTGGGGTCGGTTTTCACCCCACAGATCAATGTTCGAAAATAGCGAGCTCACCACGAACTCGGTCCACAGCAGAGAGCGATCTCAGCAAAAACGGTGAAGTGAGCTCGGCATTATTCCCAAAAATGAGCTCGGCAATATAGGAGCTCGGTAGAAACCGAGCTGGAGATTCATATCAGCTCCGAACCGAATGAAAATTAGTGAAGAACAAGATATTTGAGCTAGCTTTCTGATGGAGTTGGAATCGTATCGTTTGGAGTTGCGATTGGCGAGATATACCCGATTTCAAGTTATTTGGATCAATGGACAGAAAGTTACCTCAATTATTGTGAAGACATGCCGAGCTGCAGGGATGAGCTCGGGTTTGCCGAGCTCAAGAGATGAGCTCAGAAAGATACCTTGAAGTCGGTAGATCGATCTGAAATTTGGACAGGAGATAGATAATTGAGTAAGCTTTCATCCTAAGTAGATGTCAAGTCATTTGGATCAATGGACAGAAAGTTACCTCAATTATCGTGAAGACATGCCAAGCTGCAGGGATGAGCTCGGGTCTGCCGAGCTGAAGAGATGAGCTCGGAAAGATACCTTTAAGTCGATAGATCGAGCTGAAATTTGGATAGAAGATGGATAATTGAGTAAGCTTTCATCCGAAAGAAAACTCAAGTCATTTGGATTAATGGACAGAAAGTTACATCAATTATCGTGGAGACATACCCACCTAGCCGAGCTCATTATCTATGAAGCGACGAGTTCAATGAGCCCGAGCTCATCGCAAAGATGGCCGAGCTCGTTAGCTGAAAAGTGACGAGTTCAATGAGCCCGAGCTCGCCATGAGGAGATAGGCCGAGTTCATCATTCAAAACAAGGCCGAACTCGTCGTTCAAGAACAATACCAAGCTCAAAGACAGAAAGTTGGGCCGAGCTGAGCAAGTGAACATGTGAAACGAGATGACAAGCCCAAATGCTAGAATCCATGATGACGAAGTAACAAGTTCGAATCCACATGGAGATATGATGAAATCAAAGTCCATGGTTATAAGCCGACTTTGCTAAAAGGAAATCCCGAGGAATTAGGAAATCTTCCTTATCTCTTTAGACATTAACTTAGCCGACTTAAACTTATATATATACTGATGTAAACCCTCTGAAAAGGGGATCCGCAATTTACCTAGCAAGACTCTGTACTTTTGCTCTGATACAAAAAGCTTTTTAAGCAGCTTAATAAAACACCAACTTTGGATCTCTGTTTGTGTTTTTTGGTGGTTTTTACTCAGAAGTTTCGGATCTCTCTAAAAGATATAACAAATTCAATTGGCGTGGATTTACACTCCCACACTCGAGATCTCCAACCTGGATTCTTGGGTCGTCCTGGACTGACGAACATTTACTTAGGTGATGAGCCCGATAAGCCGGACTTGGAAAGAGTGCACCCTCATCAAGGCTGGTCACACACCAACACTATCGGGAAAATCCCTCCGAGGGAGTATACGTGTTCAAACTCCCCACATGCAAGGACACTTAATTATCAACAGTGTGAATGACCTACAGGAAAGCCAGGCTTCGGCCATGCCCAGCAAATGACGAAGTCTAACTCCCCTCCCCCCCACCTTTTCCAACAGGAAAAGCCGGAGAGTCGAGGCAATTTCTGGGGGAGATTTTGCATCATCCAATGGGAAGCCGCCACATCAGCAAAGTAGGGGCCATGACCAACTTCGGGACAGTGCAGACCTACGATCCACCATTACTTTTAAATCTTCCTTCTCTTTGATCAGAACCTTGTTTTCCTTTTTGGTACTGATAAGACATTGACACAAAATTTTGTTTTCATCAATTTTGTTTCAATCCATACAGAACTTTCTTCAGCTTTTTCTGATTCAACGTCAGATTCAGATTTCTCTTGATACCAATTGTAAGTGCAGAGATGGCTTATTTTAAGTGCAGAGAATCCGACAACACAGAATTTGCAGCTTGGAAAGCATCACGCCAATGCTCTTACTAGAATTCCTTATAGATAAATATTTACAATGATTTCACCTATATGGATCTATACAACTCTTTTTCTCTAAAATTGGATTCCACGAATTCCTAGTCTAGTTGTACTACATATTGATCTCACACAGTCCGTGAATCAAAGGCAAGAACACTCACCTCTAAGCTTCTTTTTTTTTCGACAGCTTTAAGGTAGTCTCTCACAATGCATCTTTGAGTGTTGACAGCATAACCTCAACCCTCAAGAGCATATATACTAATCCCTAAGATCATACCCTTAGAATCTTCAAGAGATCTTCACAAGGAATAAACTTATTCACCAAGTTTATCCTTTCCTTTCTTGTTGCAGCAGAATATTCAATTCTCTGCATCTTGGTCCAGCTCAGCAAGTCCTTATCATGTTAGCTTTCTGCTTCATGAAGTCATCTGCTTCTTGAACGTCTGTCTGATCCAGCTCAGCAAGTCCATTGACACATCAGCTTATGCGCCTTGTCAAGTCATCTGCTTCCTAGTCTAGGTGCAGCGAGTTGATCCAGCTCAGCAGGTCTCCTGATGTGGCAGCCTCAGCTCCACATCACATCCTCTACCTTCTGATCAATCACATGTGCGTTGCTCCAGCTCCACTAGTCCCTTGATATATCAGCTCCTGTTATCCATCAAGCCTCTGCAAGCTGAGCTATTCTTAATGCTTTGTCTAATTCCGAAGCTTTCACGCTTCCAATCAGACAGACCTCCTCTCGGTCTCAAGTTCTCATGTTAACAGCTGCCTGAGACAACTTCTGATGCAGGTTTTATTTCTTCAGCTTATAGCTCACAGACACCTCGCATCTTAGATCTTTGTCTCATCTGTCATAACAGTTGTATCACATTTATTTCACCAGCTATGTAAATGTCATGTTCCATCAGCTTCTATCCTATCGCGTCTGTTCCACCATCTGTATAAACGTCATGTTCCATCAAATGTGTAACATCTTCTCAACTCAGTCAACACTACACCAACAATATCCTCCTTTGTTACTGAGTTGTAGAGCTCAACCACAGCTCAATGACTTCCTACGACACATCTCTGATACTTCAGTAAACAAGAATGATATCTATAACTTGATGATCTTCAAACTCTCCCTGAAGTATATATCATCAAAATTATGAGTTTCCTCTGAGACTTACTCCCAGTGGCTCGATCACCACCGCCTGATAACAACAACTTCTATATGATCAAACACTTTCATTATCCTCCTTTTTAACTTAGTTTGATACTCAAGCATCCTGATCTGCAACAAGCTGATATCTACTCAGTGATCGTAGCTTAGAAGCAACTCTCCCAGCATTGGTAAAAAACTGCTATCGCCAATAGAAACAAGATATGAGCCTGTCGTACGCATAAGACATTTTCTTCCTGATGTGGTAGTAGTTCTAGAAGCAATTTCAGCAGAAATAATAACCTCAAGATACTCATCAATCAAAACATATCATATCTCCCCCTGCTTAAGTGCACAACTAAGCTAAAAACAAAATTAGGAACTCCTCGAAGCATAGTGACACTTCACATCTGAATCTGCACACTCTTTACCTCTGTTGCAGGCTCTGTTATAGTAAGCAGAGGACCATGATTCAACCATCCTCAAACACGCTTTTAAATAATATTCTTAATGATCTAGCAGTGAACTCATACAACACCATTTTCAGCATACTCATATTATCATGTTTAAACAACATCTTCTGGTGCAGCTTGATTTACCAGCCTTTCTTCAATGAACTTGAGCCTATAAATATCTCATACAACATCATCAACAGCCATCTGTTTTATCTACAATATATTTACTATCAACAGGCTCCTCCCATCATCCAGGATGAATAAGGTTTTATCAACACTTCCCCTTACATATCCTTGTTTCACCAGAAAGGTTGTCAACCTTTCATACCAAGCTCGTGGCGCTTGTTTCAATCCATACATAACTTTCTTCAGCTTTTCTGATTCAACGTCTAATTCAGATTTCTCTTGATTACTTTTTGATGCATCAGACAACTCTATCTTAGCCTCATGCCCAACCTTAGGAATTCCTCGAATAACTTCTTGATTAACCAGCTTGATCATTGTTCTGACATTCATGTGTCCAACCTTTTTATGCCAACACGGAAGTTTATTATCCTTTGACACGCTGAAACACTTGTCTGATGGTCTCCACATGTAACAATTGTTCCCTCACCGCACACCCTGCAACTTGATGTTGTTCTGTCTGTCCACAGCACGACAATCTGTTCTGGTAAAGGTGGCGTCCAAACCATCATCACACAGCTGACTGATATTTATCACACTACAAGAAAACAGCTAGTGAGTGACTACTTTTTGTTTTGGGACCACTTTGCGACTAATGAATGACTACCGAAGATAGAAAAGCAAATCAGTCGCATATTTACGACCGAATTTTTTAGTCGTTTAGTAGTCCTAAATTAGCGACTGGATGGAGACTATTATTCGACTGTTTAAATATAGTCACAAAAGAGTCGCAAAGTGAGACTCTTTTGCGACTCTATTTTTAGTCAGTAAATGTAATCGTAAATCAGTCCCAAAATTGTGACTGTTTTGCTACCGTTTACCAACTCTTCCGTATGATTTTTGGAAATTCAACAAAGATAGTTGTAAAAAGATTAGTTTTAAGTATGTAGACTGCTTTGAACAACTTTTAACACTAAATATATTATATAATAGTGAAATCTTTGAACTTTCAATTTGGTGAACTATTGTTGCATTTTACATAACATGTTTTTATATATATTACATAAGTTTTCAATTTAATGTTTGTTCAAGATGAATATTTTTCAAAATTGTATTTAATTTGTATTAGTTTAGTCTATATACAGAAACATATACTTAAGAAATAGAACAAAGATTGATTACAAAGGCATATGTATAAGTTTTTTGCTCGAAATGGTTAGGATTTAGGGCATAGATTTGTGACTCACAAAATAATATCACAAAACAGTTACATTTTGTGACTACTTTGCTACTGTTATGAGAAAACGTAGTAGCAAAATAGTTCCAAAATTGCGACTCTTGTATTAGTCAGAAAACGTAGTAGCAAAATAGTTCCAAAATTGTGACTAATTTGTGACTAATTCGCGACGGTATTTTGAAAGTGTGACTGCTTTGCTTCTGATTACCAACTCATCCGTATGATTTTATAAAATTCAACAAAATATAATGGTAAATATATTAGTTTTAAGTATCTACATAGATTTCAACTACTTGTTACACTTTCAGTTTGATGAACTAATCTTTGTATCATCCATAACATGTCTTAAGATAAACTACATGTGTTTGCAATCTTATGTTTGTTAAAGTTTTTTTTTTCAAAATTTACTTAATTAGTATTAGTTAACATTATATACTAAAACATATATTTAAGAATTAAGACTTTGGATTTGATGAAACAGCTTTGCATCTTACAAAACATCTTAACATATATTACATATATTTTCTATGGTAAAGTTTGTTTAAGTTTAATTTTTCTCAAAATTAGTTAATTAGTATTAGTTTAGTGTTTAATCTTCGCATATACTTCATGAAATAAGAAAAGGCTGATTGGTTAATCATGTACACTACTTATATGGTTCTAAATTGTTAGGGTTTAGGTTATAGCTTTGTGACTCAAAAATAATGTCACTAATTTGTGACTACTTTGCTACTATCGTCCAAATTTGTGACTAGTTTGTTACTAACTTGAAAAATTTCGAATTTTTTATATGTTAAGGTTTAAAATATTTTGGGCTTTTGAGCGGTATTAATTTCCACCCAAATTATTTTGCGACTAATTAGAGACTCCTTCGGACCCTTATCAGTTGAAAACAAATGTTCGAACAGATATGATTTCCAAATCAGTTGTCCAAACCCTAATTTTTCATCTCTCTCTCGATCTCATCCGATTATCTTCATCTTTCTCATTCGAGTTCAACTTTCTTTCTCGATTTGGGTCTGAATCTGCATCTCTTCATCTCTCTATCTCTCTATCGATTTCCTTCTAAATCTGCATCTCCTCATCCTTGTATCTCGATTTCCTTCTGAATCTTCATCTCTCTCTCGATTTCCTTCCTAAAATCTATTCATCTCTCTCCCTCTCTCGATTTCCTTCCTACAATCTCCTAGAAGAGCAAATTCGCTAGAGTTTGAGTTGCTAACAGATCTGTAGCGGAGGAGAGAAGATGAAGTACGTGTTCGGTCTAGTCGGGAATGGATTCGCCATTGTTGCGGCTGATACATCAGCGGATCTCGTTTCTCCGCCAGCAAAGAAGCCGAAGATAGGGACTGATACGGAGGCGAAAGCAGAGGAAGATGAAGACACAAAGGTAGAGAAAGATTCAGACTTAGAGGAAGAGACAAAGGCCCCACCAAATTCCTTCGTCTACAATGGATTTGATTGCTTGTATTGATTTTGATTCTGTATTTATGGTTTTTCGAATCCTTCAATGGGTTTCGTTTGGATTTGTTTATTCGTTCGCTAATCAGATGATTCGACGAAATCAGGTAAGAAGTTTGGTTCAGATTTAGTGAGACTAATCGTATTAGTTTCAACGCTTAGCTCTGTTGGTTGCATATTTGCTGAACTTTTGAATGGAAAACCATTTTTTCCTGGGAAAACTGAGGTCAGGGTTTCATCTTTTGAATATGTCCGGTGTGTATTAGTACAGTATACTTTGATGATGTTTCCACGAACTTAACTCAACTGTTTGTTTCTCCAGAATGAGCAATTGAATAAGATTTATGAACTTTGTGGATCACCTGATGAAAACATCTGGCCTGGGGTTTCCAAGATGCCTTGGTATAACCAAATGAAATCATCTCGACCCTTGAAGAGACGTGTAAGAGAGATCTACAGACAGTAAGTGTAAACTATTATGTAGTTTCGACACTTTTATACAATAATTACTTTGATCCAGGCGAGATCTCATTTTTCCATTTTTTCTCATCTGCTACAGTTTTGATCGCCATGCCCTTGAACTACTGGAGAAAATGTTGGTGCTTGACCCATTGCAAGTGCCAAAGATTTTTTAATACAGAGAATCATTGTCTGGAATCTTAGCAAATTGCAGAATTTAATAGCCTTGGTCTTGACATTAAGTCCATATATTTATTTCCTCTTTGTTGGTGCAGAGAATATCCGCAAAGGATGCTCTTGATGCTGAGTACTTTTGGACTGATCCGTTGCCGTGTGATCCAAAGAGGTAATCAAATTCTCTTAAGTTGTTAATCATAACCCATTTGGTTCATCATACATCAACAAATGATTATCAAGAACAATTAGTGACTGCTTCATCTCAAACTGAAACCATCTTGTGTCAACAGTCTACCGACATATGAATCATCACATGAGTTCCAGACAAAGAAAAAGCGGCAGCAGATGCGTCATAATGAGGAAGCAGCAAAAAAAAAAGCCACAAAATCTAACATTATTTTTTCTTCTCTTTTGTGAGATGTACTTTTGGTTATCTTCATACTAAAATGCAGATTTTCAGCTGCTTTGTCAATCCAAATGGACAGCAAGAAGTTCATCCAGATAGTGGAGGAGAAAAAGAGAAGAGTTCTAGAGCAGAAAGAAGCTCCTTCGAAATGGGAGGAGAAGCTAGAGGCCACTGCCAAGGCTAATGGTGATACTGAAACCAAAGAGAAGAAGTCAAAGGGTGCTAAGCGAAAACATAAGGGTGCGTCTGAATCTAGCTCAGAAAGTAATATTAGCTCTGAGGCGAGAAGAAAGTCAAGACGGTCTCACAATAAGCACCACCGAAGACATGCACACTCTGATTCAGATGACAGTGATAGGAGGAAAGAGAAGAAATCCAGGAGGCAGAAGAGAAGGTCCTTCTCAAGTCCAAGCGATGGTAGCAGTGACGAGTATGAAAGCGGATCAGAGGATGAGCTCCAGATGAAGATAAGGCACCATAGGAGGCACAAGTGACATAGCTCAAGACAGAATTTCGATGATGACAATATTGAAGATGTGAGAAGAAGACATTCGACGAAATCAAGCACAGATAATTCGACGAAATCTTCATCGTCTATTGGGTTTAGACATAATGGGAGCAGAAGGAAGAACAAACCCTAGTAGACATCATCATCTCCCTTCTTTTAAATGTTTTTTGTGTTAGAAAATGAACTTATGTTATCTTTTATTCCATGTTTGTAGTACTATGGAACATAAGTTATAGATCTTATATGTGATTTAACAGTTTCAACATTCTATTTTTCTTTTTAATTTCATCTTTTTAAATTTGAAAAAAAAAAATATATATATATATATGTATATATATATTAATTAAGGTGGTTGCAAACAAGTTGCTAATTAGCTTCTAACTTATTAGTCTCAAAAAAGTCGCACATTTATGACTACAAAAGCAGTTACAAATACGTGATGGTTTTGTAACTAAATTTACATTGTCACAATTTAGTCTTTAATATACGACTACTAAATGTTGTCCCAAAGTAGTCGCTTATGTACGACTAAATTTAGTAGTCACAAAATAGTCTGAAATAAGTGACTACTTTGTGACTATTGTATTTTGCAACCAAAAATTTGCGACTACTTATTTTAATCTCTAAGTAGTCGCAAATTGCGATTTTGCGACCATTTTGTGACCTTTTTGGGAGTCACTCATCCCATGTTTTTTTGTAGTGTCAAATTTGCTTTGAAACCATCAACAATGTAGACATTTACCAAATCAGGTTTGTTAGAACCCCCAGTTTCATCTTTTCCCTTGATTCTTCCTTTATCTCCATCTCCAAAGGTAACTTTCCCTGCTGATATATCCTTGAACCCTTTGAGGTTACTCTGGACTCCTGACTCTTGTCATGTGTCTTGAGCAACCACTGTTGAATACCAGCGTGTATCTTATGTCCCAGATACATGTGTATCTGCAGTGTACACAACATAACAGTGCAAATCATGTTTCTTCATCTATACGTAATTGTACCTTTGTTTATGAGGATACTACATGTTTTGTCTCACTAGCTTGTGGACATTTTCTTGAAATTGGTAAAAATAAGCCTTCTTGTGGCAACGCGCAGAAATCTGATACCAATTGTAAATACATATTTGGGCTAGATCTAAGGTAGCTAGTATGTACGAGCATAAAGTAAAGAACACGTAGAGTTTTTATTTAGGTTCAGTTTCTCTACATCTCCGGGACCTAGTTTAGAAACAAATTCACTATAGAACAAGAAAGCAATACACAATTGCAAACGTGTAATCAAACATAACTGTTTTGATCTACCGCTATTTTCTATAACATGGATTCAAACCTGAGGATCTTCGTGATCCCTCAGAAAAACCAATGGCAGATCTCCTCTCTCAATGATACCCTAGGCGCGTAAGTCTTCTTCTCTCCAAGTCACGTGGGCTTCAAGGCCCGTGGCTGATCCAGTCAGTAGATCTCCTGATACATCAGCCCAAGCCCATGTCAAGTCTTCTGCTTCCTGATCTGATGCAGCGACCTTGATCCAGCTCAGTAAGTCTCTTCATGTGGCAGCTTCAGCTCCACGTCACTTCTACCGCCTCCTGATCAAATTCATGCGCGTTGCTCTAACTCCAAAAGTTCCTTGATGTATTAGCTCTTGCTATCCATCAAGCCTCTACAAGCTGAGCTACGCTTGATGCTTTGCTTGATTCCAAAGCTTTCACGCTTCCAATCATACATGCCTCATCCGGGTCTCCAGTTCTCAGGTCATTATCAGCTGCATGATCCAGCTTCTGATGTATGTTCTGTTTCTTCAACTTCTAGCTCACAAACACCTCACATCTTGATGATGCTTTGTCTGATTCCGAAGCCCTCACCCTTCCAATCAGACAGACCTCATCCGAATCTTCAGTTCTCAGGTTATTGTCAGCTGCCTGATCCAGCTTCTGATGTAGGTTCTGTTTCTTCAGCTTCTACCTCACAGACACCTCGCATCTTGATGCTTTGTTTGATTCCGAAGCTTTCAAGCTTCCAATCAGACATGCCTCATTCAGGTCTTTAGTTCTCAGGTTATTGTCAGCTGCTTGATCCAGCTTCTGATGCAGGTTATGTTCAGCTTCTAGCTTACAGACACGTCGCATCTTAATATTTTGTCTGATTCCGAAGCTTACAGGCTTCCATTCAGACATACCTCATACAGGTCTTCACTTATGTTCTGATAAACATATCAGTCTCTACATCAAGTACTGCCTCGGCATCTCTGTTAGTTTTGCTTTAGTATCTCTGTTGTCTATGTCTATTTTAGTGGCTCTGTCTCAGATTTTATGTCTCTTTCTGTTCTAACAGCTTCTTAAACTAGTAGCAAATACACTAACATTTACTAATAACAATTAGTGGAATATGCAATTCTACTTTTTAAGTTAATGTGCTTAGCCAAGTGCAAGATTATATAGTTATAATCATGTTATTCGAAAAAGAACGATATGAGAAGTTTTGTGGATGTTTCTGACACAAATGATATGACTTCTATTTATGAGTTTCAGATCTATGTATTTATGAATCCAAACGCACTTCTAACAATCATTTACGAGTTCACTATATATTTAAAATAAATGTCAAATTAACCACGGTATAGATTGTGGAATTACAAGTTTTCAAATTAATTTACAATGAATGAAGTTGTTCGTTTTCTTTATCTATTAGTGTTGTTCCTCACATTTTAATCTGGGATCCTAACAGAGATTATCTCAATATATCTTGTGTTCTTTTTATGAAAAATAATTTATACGAAGAAAAAAAAGTTGTAGCAAAACAATAGACTGGTACTCTCTCTCTCTCTCTCTCTCTCTCTCTCTCTCTCTCTCTCTCTCTCTCTCTCTCTCTCTACTAAATCGAATATTGATGAAGCAGATTCTAAATCTTGGTTTAGCTAGCATGTCCGAGATTATCACTAAACTAAGCATCACAAAATCAGAACCAAACCCTCACAACCCTTAATACAAACTTTTACTAAAAAAAACCCTTAATACAAAGTAGTTACAATAGAATAAATGGTTAGATTACTGACAACCAAGAAAAACTTTAGTAGGAGAGATTTAGTTCTAGCTAATTTTGACAACTACATGAGATATACACATACATATGCGTATAATGCATATTGCATATGTATAGTCACACACATGTACACTCATATATGTATTTTATACTAACACTAAAGACTCAACAAGTAGACGTAGAGCCATAATTTTTGCTTGGATTTTAGTTGCATTACATTATCCTCTTTGTCTCTCTTTTTTTATCTTTTAAGTTATATATCTCTTTCTGTTATTTATATTAGATATCAAGTATATAAATACATGTATATATATTAGGTTCTGATTATGATGTGTTTCTTATCTGTCAAGGAGTATACAAATTGATTGCTGGAAAAGTAACTATCTTTGCTATTTCAATTATATTATTGAAAATAATAATTTAAAAAGTTTTTGGAAAAGACTAAGATGATATGATCTAGATGCTTATCCTTGGAGTAGTGGTAGATAATTAACTATTCACAGACAAAACATTTAAATTCATTAAAATCTTCTTATACTGGTATGAACAATATTCCAACTCTAGATAAAAATAACAAATTGATCTTCCTTCATTAGAACTTTCGTAATTTGAATTCAGAAGTATAATAGAAAAATGGAACCATTGTTTATACCATGCCATCGCTTTTATACAACTGCCGCGAGTTGAATTTTTATTTATTTTATATTACTTTTTGTAATTGGAATAGATCCCGAGTCGGACTAATCCACGAAACATATCGAAAGTCGGATATTCTTGGTGATCAAGAGAAAACCACAATCATTTTTCGTAGATAGTAAAATTCGATATATGATCTTAACCCACAGTGTGAGTAATGGCCGAATAAAATGGAAATACATAAGTAAACTATCTAGTTAGGAAGAGAAAGGAAGTGTGTGGTGAAGTGGAGTGAGTAAGAAGTAAGAGTGAGATGTAGTTGTAGTGTTAAAGTGTGGTGAGGTGTTCTGTTGTGTCTATCCACTCCTTTTGGACAAAAACTTCTTTTTATTTATAATGTCTTAAAGCCCCACCAGCACTCTCTCTCTCTTCCTTCGTCCTCTTATATAACCTTCTCTACTATTTGGTATGCCACCCATTTTCTCACCTTATTCACATTTTTTATATATATTTAAAGAACTTCCCTACTCTCTCCTTAGACATACGTGTATGTATATGTTTGTTCGTGTGTAGGTTTTATTTTTTAGTCACATTTTTTTAAAAGTTTAAGTCAATACTAGTTTTTTTAATTTTTAGTTGTTATAAGTAAAAAAAAAAAAACGCACTACCCAAAAGTGCAATCAGGAGAATCAATAGAGAGAACTTAAATCACTAAATTGTGTGTATAATATCAGATGCTTTTGAAATGAACAATTGATTTAACATAGTTCAAATATGGTAGTCTCTCGAAAGTTCACCATATAGATATATGCAATTAAATGAGTTACAACGGATCTTAATTTATTCTTTGATTAAACCTAATACAACTTTTTTTTTTAAAAGGTACTAGTGTCAAAGCTTTATGCTTCTGACAAATAAGCAATAGTATTCTAGATGACTTTATCTCTTTTAAGTTTTAGTTATCATTAGGTTACAACTAACAAATGATTTAATATTGAGAAAAATAATAAATCAATTTTCTTATAAGAGTCACAGATAAACTAGAATATATATATATATTTCTTTTTTTTTAAATTGGAGTTGAGCGGAAAACAACCTGCAAGTGAAGTAAAGCAAGCGAAAGAGTGGGTTGGATCCGGTTTTGTTGTAGAAACAAGATCTTTTGGTTAATCCTAACTTGGAAGCTATGTCACATGTAATGCCAGACTCATACCCACCAATTATAATTACATAAAGATAATTTAATAATAATGAACAAAAACTTCACACGATATTTAACCAAAAAAAAAATTATGTATATTTTTTTTTTGTCAACAACATGTATGTTACGAATTTGAACTCTGATCAACAATAATAACACAACCCACTGAATTATATGTTCTAGTCAATCAATATATGTATTTAAAACATAAATTATATATTTATTGTTTAATTAGGCTTAAAACTCTTTAATTGGTTGATTGACCTTTTGTATATCGTATAAATTTCTACAACGATTAGTCGACTGTGAAGAACATATAATGAGTAGCCTTAATTTGTGTAGAACGTCTAGAATAACTAGAAAAATAGTATTAAGAGTTTAAATACTATTTAAATAATGTAAACCTATTTTAAGAACGATGGTTGGGATGAGTTGTGTAATTGGTGGATGCTACAACTAAAGATGCGGCGCGGTGCATCTTAACCCTTACGTGCCTCACACTTCCTTCTCCTTTGTCTTCTTACGCTAAGTATATCTCTCTTTGCTAACTTACATTTTTTTGTACTATCTTCTTATACATTGAACATGCTTACGTCATATTTATATATATTTATTTGAATTTCTTTATTTTTGTTCTCATTTAAAAAGAGATTTATTAGACAAGAACAACTTTGCAAGCTCGTTTAAACATCTACGTAGAATGTCAATTTTATTTAAATTTAATTTTAAGAAAAAGAATGTAAATTTATAACTTCGTAGAGTAATTGGTAAATCAAAAGGATTAAAAAAATGTAGGATAATCATTTATGTTTTAGGAAATATGACGCGGTGAGTAAAAAATTAATTGCTTTTAGCCACACATCTGTTGGTGTCGTTGCTTTACGCAACATCATGCATCTCTTCTTCTATATATATGTTTTTTTTTCTTATTTATGATTAGCAACCAAATTATTTCAATTATTTCTTCATTATGTATCTCATATATAAGTATATTTGTATACATGTGTGTGTGTGTCGTCGTGACTGTAAAATTGAAACCGAAATAATTAGTTTTGTTAGGACCACTAAATAAATTATAAATATATCGATTTCTATATGAATATCCATGTGTGAGTGTGTCTATTAAATTGTTCTGTAAAGGATGTGAGGGCCACTTTAAGTACAGGACAATAAGATTTGGAATACCTCAACGTGATTAAGAGTAACTTCTTCCAATCATTTCATCGTGTTATTGAATTATTGCGCCTAATCAAATCTTTAATAATATAATTAACTAGGACTTTTTTATATAGCTTAATGGTAGCATTTATTTGGTACTTACTAATATATGTCTCCTATCAAGATTAAAAAAATAGGAGACTTTGGTAGATGACCATATTGGAAGTCAAAATTTACAAAACCTACAATGATAGAATCGTAAATATGTGATGTCACTACAAGAAAACAGTTGGTTTCTGACGGCCAAATCCGTTGAAATTTCGTTGGAAATGGCATTTTTCGACGGATTTTCAACGGAATTTGTCCGTCATTTGTAGAGCGTCGGAAATTCAGGAATCGTCAAAATTTCGTCCGAATTTCTGACAACTACAATCCGACAACTATATATATATAAAAATTAATCGGTTTTTAAAAAATTATTTTTTTTCCGACGGATTTCCGACGGACTACGTATAAATTATAAAAAAAGAAAATTTCAAACTAGATCTATTAAATAAAACTACACATTTAAAACACGAATTGTAAATAATGTTACACATTTAAAAACATTAAAATAAATACATTAATACTAATTTAAATTTAAAAACAATTTGGACAATTAATTTTAAGTATATCTAATATCATTTGATTAATTTTTTCGTCGGAGTGAAGGTCACAAGCGTAAAAATGAGGCTTGTTTAAATCGAATTGATGTTGAATCTTTTCCACTTTTTTTGTTTCTTGAACTTCATTCACCTCTTTTTCTTCTTGAACATTTTCCAATTCTTTTGATTTTTCTTTCATCTTCCTCTTTAAAACATGAAATAAAAAAAAGAAACAACGATATCATTATAAAAAAAGTAAACTACATAATAAATCTAACTAACCACCTAAATTTATACAACATACATTATAAACCTAACTAACCACCTAAATCTAAATTAATTACAATACTAAATCTAATATGCTAATTATAAAATTTTAAATTTACTAAAAGTTTTAAAAAATTAACCTTATTTTGTGTGGATAAAAAGAGAATCGAATTTAGAGAGAGAATGAATTTTGGATTTGTAAAAAAATGAGAAAAAGTGGTTTTATTTATAGAAAAAATTATGACAGAAGTTTCTGTCGGAAACTATATATTCGCGGGAATTCAAAATTTTTGATGAGTTTTGGCGGTGAAATTTTTCCAATTCGTCGGAAATTTCCAACGGATATATGACTGATTTTTAAAATAGTTTTAAAATTCCCACCTCGTCCCGCCAATTGGACTTTTGGCGGTGAAATTTTTTCAATCCATAGGAAATCCGTCGGATTCTTTTTATAATTTTTTAATAATTTCCACCTAGTCCCGCCAATTAGATTTTTGGCGGTGAAATTTTGGATCCATCGGAAATCCGTCGAAATTTCTGACGGATAATCTAAAATATTAAAAAAAAAAGATTTGTCAGAAATCCGTCAGAAATTTCCGACGGAATTCCGATAAATTGTTTCCGTCGGAAATTTCCGACGGATTTTTAACGAAATAAAAAATCATTGGAAATTTGTCGGAAAACGATCATAAAATTTCCGACGAATCTTTTCCGTCACAAAATCCGTCGGAAATTAACATGTTTTCTTATAATGTGTCTTTTTTTAGTCTCATTTAAATTTAAGAGTATGATATTGTGTAAAATAGTTTATCAACATATATAATAACATGACATTTTAGAAAAAAATATGTGCAAAATTTATAATACTAAAAAATACATAATAAATAAACTAACTTATCTACAATTTTACCATCCATCGTTTTTTGCAAATAAATGGCTGCCATAGAAAGAGAGGAAAATATAATGCAAAATGGTAATCATTTAATTTGTATATTCCAGTCGCATGTGGTAACACATTAGTTACATACACATCGATGCAGAAACAAACATGAGCATGTATAGTGCCATAGTGGCATAAATATTAGTATATCGAAGCAGCAATCCCTATGTAAAGTCAAAAATGTTGCATGAAATTACCAAAATATTCCGGTGAAGGAAAGAAGTGATGGGTTTTGTGTATCTAACAGACTTGCATCCCACATATAACCTTTCCTTAGCCCAAAAATTATGTTATATATCCTTTTTATCTTTATCCCTTCACAAGTTTTAGAACTAAATAAATTTGTCTTATTTGCAACAGAAAAAAATCCGTAATTTTGATTGGAAAAATACTACTTATAATCTCTATTTCAATATAAATATTGTTTTGATTTTCTCCACGTGAATTATAAACGATTTAAATTTATGTTATATATAGTAAAAAATAAATTAACTCAGAGACTTTCATTTATTTAAATAGAAGAAAATTAATGAAAAACTAAAATCTTAAAACGATATCTATTGTGAAACAAAAATTTTAGTCTAAAACTATATTTTTGTTTTTGTCAATAAAAAAAATTATAGTGGTTTAAATATGGGCATTACACAATAATAATATTAACATAAACCATTAAATTATATATTATGGTCAAATATATTTTACTTCTTTTTTTTTTTTTGTATCAGCAGATAGGGATACTTGTCATGAAACAAAATATTTAGTGTTATTTTGTCCAGGGTTTTTGTGGGCTAGTGGTTTAGCCACTAGGTCTTGTACGTTAGGCATATATATGGGTTCAAAACTCAATTTACCATTGTCAGACTTAAAAAGTATGTAGACTAAACAAAGGTGTATAGTTTTTCTATAATAAATATTTTTAACCGAGTTAAATTAAATAATTATTTTGCGGTACCTAAAATCAATTCTTCTCCTGTCTCTTAATATAGAATACAAAAAAAAATTATTAATACTTAAAAAACAGATAAAATATTTTTACTTTATACTTTATAATCAAAACAAACAAACAGGTTGTGAATTTGTTTTACAGAAAAATGGGAAAATACAATTGTCTTTTATATTGAAAAAAAAATAATGCGATACTACTGATTCTAAAATCTCTAGAGTATTATCTTTGGAAGTTTTGTAAACTTGTCGACATAATATAAAGATCATACACCATGACTTTTCATTTTACATGGTTGTCACTTGCCCATACACAACAAAAATGCAACATTTCTATATATAACAATAAAGTCACATATATAAAACATTTCTATAAATGAACTTGCGAAACACACGAAAAAGTGTGTCTGCCTGGTGATCACATAAAGTTAATATCTAGTATTTTTAATTTTCCAGCACACTATTACATTTTTAGGATACCACATATTATACACACAACCCCACTAGTTACAACTTAAAACACCGATTGTTTTGGGTTTCTCGATAATTGTTAATTAAGTATTATTTTTCAATTAGAAATTATAGGAATACATTAAGTATTCTCGCATTAGTACACGTCTATGCCTATGGCTAATGACGGATGATTTTAATGAAATAATCGATCATCATGAGAAGATTGGGACCGCACACGGCTTGAAAATTCATTTTTAAAGTTTAGACTCATGCATCAATCATGCGGTATGATTGACTTTCCTTTTTCTCTTGGGTGATGATACACAAAGTTTTAACCCTAAAATATCACTGCAAGTGCACAACAAACGAAGTAGTATTTAGGGATCGAATCCACGAGAACCAAGTATCACACTACAAATCTATATGAATGAAACTAAGCTAAGATGACAATATGGTTGTTGTTGTGATGCGAAAAAATAGCAATATTAAAAACGATGTAAAATCAATTAAAACAAACGTTAGGTCAAGGGTAATTCGCAGGAATTCAGAGATCATGAACCAGACAATTATTCAGGAAACGATAAAGCGCAATCTCAAACTCAAACATGAATGTTTAACCAATCCACTGTCATGGTATCAATTACTTTATCTAGCAACCTAAGAATCTAAACTGTCGTTTGATCTTAGAATTCTAAACAAGCATTAACGAGCAGGTTTGATATGTTCACGAATTGCCTTAACATCAGCTTTCTTTGGCTAAGGACAATTCGCTCACCTATGTTCTATCAGGAAATCTATAACACTTTTGATGAATAGATGAAAACCCTAAATCAGAGACTAATGATCAATTTAATCTAAGCAATGAGAACAATGATAGGTGAAGACAAGATGATAAATCCCTATCTATGTCTGATTCAATGATTCATAAATTCCCTTGAAACCCTAAACCTAACTATGAAACTACTCAGACATGGATAGAAACAAGAAAGAAATGAAGAAAAACTCATAATCAAATAAATAGAAATCCAAAGGGGGTTCAAAAATCTTCTCAAGAGATGTAGAGTCAAAGCTTCGTCTCCCCAGAGCTTACAAAATCTAAAAGCTAAAAGTCTAAAAACTTGTGTAGAAAATAAAAGTCTACCTCCAAAAGTGGCTTAAAATAAGTATATATAGGTTTAGGGTCGGATTTGGTGGAGTTTGGATGATTATGGGGCTAAAAAGGAAGGTCAGAATTTGCCTTTTTCGTCTGGGAAACAGATGGACCGATCCAGAATTGGATGGATCGATCTGGCTCGATCTGGAAAATTATTGTGCGCCAGATATGTCTGGATGGATCGATCCAGATTTGGATGGATCAATCTGGCTTGGTCTGGAAAATTCCTGCACGCCAGATTTTTCTGGATAGATCGATCAAGATTTGGATGGATCGATCTTTTCCCTTCTGGTCTCATCTCCTGCACATGCTTCTTCTACTCGCCAGATTGACATATCTTCGTTAAAAATGGCATAACTTTCTAACCGTTGATCGGAATACTTCAAACCACCTCCAAATGAAAGCTAACTCAAGTGGCTATCTTGTCTCCAAATTTCATCGTAATCCAATCAAGGAAAGCCTTTCAAATAACACCAGGTTTCCAAAGCTTCATCATGATCCCACATCTTCATAAGTCCAATTGCACCCGAAATTCCGTGTTTCCTCCAAAATGACTTAAACCTGTAAAGACTAGATAAAATAAATAAAAGACTCTAAAAACACACTTTGACTCGATTTGAAAACCGGTGAAAACCATGATATATCAAGTGAGAAGGCGCAGGAAAAATGTAATCCGGTGTCGTTTGGATCGATCTATGGGCAATGAGGAGTGGTATGAATGTTTCACTCACACTCATATGGAGTATTTCCTATTTTTGGGCTCAGTACTTCATCGACCCATCCTGACCCAATTTCAAAGGAAAAAATTCTTCGGAATAAGTCTTTTCGCTTTGATAAGCGCTGGTTATCAAAACCTCATTTTGAGGTGATTGTTAAGGAGGGATGGCTAAATGTCAAGGACAAGGCCGACCCAACATTGGAGGATCGGATAATAAATTGTCGGACTCATATTTCACGGTGGCGGAAACGAGATCAATTTAACTCATCAGAATTGATTGAGACAGTGAAGAGTCGCCTTGAAGATGCTCAAAGTAGTGATCCGGCCTTGCCGGAGGAAGTTTCAGTTTTGAATGAAAAATTACGTTTTGCTTTAGTGGCAAAAGAAACCTTCTGGAGGCAAAAAAAAGTCGGGCGTTATGGTTACAAGAGGGTGATAAAAACACCAAATTTTTTCATGCCACTACTAAGCAACGAGGAGCGAGAAACATGATCACATGGATTTTAAATTCGGCAGGAGTATGGACGGAAAATGAGGAGGAGGTGAAACATATGGCAATTACCTACTTTCGGAATATTTTCTCATCTTCGATGGTTTCAGATCTTGAAACCTCGCTCATCCATTTATCAAGCTCCGTGACTTTGGTATGAATGAAATTTTAACCATGGGAATTATCTGCGTACGAAGTTAGAGCGGCAGTTTTTGCTATTCATCCGGAGAAAACCTCTGGCCCTGATGGAATGACAGCTTTATTCTATCAGAAATTCTGGCATATTATTAAACCACAAGTGGTTAAAATGGTCCAAAATTTTACGATCTCTGGTTATATGGACAATAAATGCAACGAAGTTAATATCTGTAATATACCAAAGACTGAAAGACCAAGATCGATGAAGGAATTCCATCTAATTAGTCTGTGTAATCTGTGCTATAAAATTATATCCAAGGTGATTTGCCAACGACTAAAGCGAATCCTTCCATCCTTAGTGTCGGAAACACAATCTGCCTTTGTCGCAGGGAGAGTTATATCCGATAATATTTTTCTTGCACAGGAAGCATTTCATGCCCTAAATACTAAGGATAGCTGTAAAAAGTTTTTTATGGCAATTAAAACGGATATGAGTGAGGCCTATGATAGAGTGGAATAGTGCTTCTTGGAACATCTCATCTGTGAGATGGGATTTTCAGATTCATGGATATGATGGATAATGAAATGTGGTAACTCTGTGTCTTATCGCGTTTTACTTAATGGCGAGCCTAAGGGATTCCTAGTTCCCACATGAGGCCTACGGCAAAGGGAACCTTTCTTCCCATATTTATTTATTCTCTGTACCGAGGATCTTATCTCAAATCTCCGAGCGGCGGAAACTTCGGGCAGGATTATAGGCATTAAGATAGGACAAGCTAGTCCACCCATTTCCCATCTGTTTTTTGCAGACGATAGCCTATTTTTTGTAAAGCTACGACTAGCCAGAGCGAGGCTATTATCCAAATCATCAGCCTCTATGGAAATGCATAAGGCCAACGAATAAATTTTGAGAAATCGGTTGTCACCTTTGGAAGGTCGATAAGTACGGAGGATCGAATGGATATTAAGAATCGGTTGGGAATTTACAACGAAGGAGGCAATGGGAAGTACTTGGGTATCCCGAAACAATTACAAGGTTCAAAGACCCATGTCTTTGCTTATTTACGTGACCTCTTAAACCAATGAATAAATGGATGGTCCGCGAATATTTTATCCAAGGGTGGTAAGGAGATTATGATCAAATCGGTAGCTCAAGCTATCCCGACATATGTGATGACACGTTTTCTCCTCCCAAAAGAGTTCTGCCAGACGCTTGCGAGCGCGGTAACCAATTTCTGGTGGAGTATCGAATCTAACACAAAAAATGCATTGGATAGCCTGGAAAAAGCTATGTCTTCCCAAAAAAAGACGGTGGCATTGGTTTTAAATCTTTCGAAGAATTTAACCACACTCTCCTGGCTAAAAAACTCGGCAATTGAATCAATATCCGAATATGTTAGTAGCCCGTGTTCTAAAAGGAAGGTATTCACATCCTTTTGAGGCAAAGAAACTATATCGATCCTCTTATGGGTGGAAAAGTATCTGGACGGCCAAAGATTTGATAGATGCAGGGTCTCAACACATTATTGGGACAGGAAAAGACACTTTAGAATGGCGGACAAGTGGATTCCAGATAAAGAACCAAGACTAAGGGCTTGATTGATTCACCCGCTACCACCGCAAACGCTACGTTTGCGGGCAGTTGCGGTTGGTAGCGTTTGACAACAATCACATAAACCGCTCCATACCGTTCCGTACTACTTTATATGGCTTGGAATCGCTATAAATCAAAAGCTCTTTCCCACGAGCGTTTGCGGTTGCGGGCGGTTGCGGGTGGTTGAAAAAAAATATATTTTTTAAAATATTATCTTAAATAATAAACTAAAATTTACAAAAAAAAGTTATTTAAAAAAATTTACTTTTTATATCAAATATTATCATATAAAATTATTTACACTTGATATATATTTTATTTAAACTAAAATAAACTTGTAATTATTAAAAAAGTTATTATAAAAATACTATTTAATTATTCTATGATTTATTTAAAATATATAATTTTAATTTTTTATAATAATATATTTTTGATTTCAATTTTTATTTTAATAATTATATAAAATGTTATTGTGTATATATAAAATGTTCCAAACATCTTTAAAATTTTTATTTAATTATTCTATGATTTATTTAAAATATATAATTTAAAGTTTTTATAATAATATATTTTTGATTTCTATATAAATTATATATAATGTGTATTTTTTGGTAGTTTTATATAAATCCGCTATCGCACCCGCTGTAAACCAGTCATAAACGTCCCGCAAACGCACCCGTTTCCAGCCGTTTTACCAGTCGTATAAATTGTCCAATAACGCTAGAAACCGCTACCGCCCGCTTTCGCAAACTCTCGCAGCCGCACCCGCACCAGCTGCGTTTAAACCAGTCAGGCCCTAAAAACATCAGTTTACCATTTCTTTGTTGTGGATTGAGTCTCTGCTTCATTTAAATAAAACATATCCATATTCAAAACCTGAAAAAATTCCACTTTCAATGGCAATAAAAGGATTACCACTTATGACAGTTGAAGCCTCATCTTTGTTTGTAGCTTGTCGGTTACTTGAATGAGAGGAAGGAGTTGAGAACATATAATCTGCAACAAGTATATCAACAAAGGAAGTTGCATCGTTAGTGTCAATTAGAGCATTTTCATTTGTGGTGGAACTGATGATAGGAGTCATGGCCATTGCAGCCACATTGGGAGATGAGTTTTCTAATATAGTGTTGACATTATCCACGATTAAAATGGTTGAAACAATTTCATTGATTGTGATAGTTGCTGAAGTATCATGTTCTCTGGCTGGAATTATTGTAATTGCAGTTGGAACTGTTGTATCTGAGACATTCAAATAAGCAACCTCACTAATAGCTTGTTATGTGACTGTCGTAGAGTTTGAGACAGAGTCAAAGGCTGTGACAGGAGCATAGACAAGGGCTTTTACATGAATAGAATCAAGGGTTATGATATGATCAGAGATAGAGGCTGTGACAAGAGCAGTGACATAGGTTGTGACAGGATCAGATACATGAGTTGCAGCATGAGCAGAAAAAGGCTATGATAGGAGAAGAGACATAGGCTTTGACAGAAGCAGATATAGAGGCTGGGACACTTCAATGGCAGTAAAAACCTGAAAAATTATGTTCATATCAGAGGAAGACCTAATCGAGAATGTTGTTTTAGTCTTGGGCGTGTTCTGATGCATGTTATTTCATATCAACTAATGCATTTGAGACTTGGAATGTTGTTTTAGGTAGTACAAGACTAGAAATGATAAACTGATGTTTTTAGGTACTTGGAAGTTTTTTTGTAATGTTAAACTGATGTTTTCAGGTACTGCTGGTTTTTAGGTACTTGGGAATATTTGGTACTGATGGTTTTAATAAGTATTGATATGACCTATTATGGTACTACTGGTATAACTACTAGATTTACTTGTTAAAGAAAAACGTTAAAAATATTTGTATTCAGGATTAAAAATTAATTAACAAAAACCACATTTAACACATGCACCGTCAAAAGTTTAAAAAATATTAAAATTTACTAATAGTTATACTCGGTTGTCCAGTAGTACTGATATGCACATAGTAGTATTTTGACAGTGAAGAGTCGCCTTGAAGATGCTCAAAGTAGTGATTCGGCCTTGCCGGAAGAAGTTTCAGTTTTGAATGAACAATTACGTTTTACTTTAGTGGCAGAAGAAGCCCTCTGGAGGCAAAAAAAGCCGGGCGTTGTGGTTACAAGAGGGTGATAAAAACACCAAATTTTTTCATGCCACTACTAAGCAACGACGAGCGAGAAACATGATCACATGGATTTTAAATTCGGTAGGAGTATGGACGGAAAATGCGGACGAGATGAAACATATGGAAATTACCTACTTTTGAAATATTTTCTCATCTTTGATGGTTTCAGATATTGAAACCTCGCTCATCCATTTATCAAGCTCCGTGACTTCGGGTATGAATGAAATTTTAACCCTGGGAATTATCTGCGTACGAAAGTTAGAGCGGCAGTTTTTGCTATTCATCCGGAGAAAACCTTTGGCCCTGATGGAATGACAGCTTTATTCTATCAAAAAATCTGGCATATTAAATGGTCCAAAATTTTACGATCTCTGGTTATATGGACAATAAATGCAACGAAGTTAATATTTGTCTTATACCAAAGACTGAAAACTAAGATCGATGAAGGAATTTCGTCCAATTAGTCTGTGTAATGTGTGCTATAAAATTATATACAAGGTGCTTTGCCAATGACTAAAGCGAATCCTTCCATCCTTAGTGTCGGAAACACAATATGCCTTTGTGGCAGGGAGAGTTATATCCGATAATATTCTTCTTGCACAGGAAGCATTTCATGCCCTAAATACTAAGGATAGTTGTAAACAGATTTTTATGGCAATTAAAACGGATATGAGTAAGGCCTATGATAGAGTGGAATGGTGCGTCTTGGAACATCTCATCCGTAAGATGGGATTTGCATATTCATGGATATGATGGATAATGAAATGTGTTAACTCTATGTCTTATCGCATTTTACTTAATGGTGAGCCTAAGAGGTTCATAGTTCCCACGTGAGACCTACGGCAAGGGGATCCTCTCTACCCATATTTATTTATTCTCTGTACCGAGGTTCTTATCTCAAATCTCCGAGTGGCGGAAGCTTCGGGCAGGATTATAGGTATTAAGATAGGGCAAGCTAGTCCACCCATTTCCCATCTATTTTTTGCAGACGATAGCCTATTTTTTTTGTAAAGCTACAACTAGCCAGAGCGAGGCTATTAGCCAAATCATCAGCCTCTATGGGAATACATCAGGCCAACGAATAAATTTTGAGAAATCGGTTGTCACCTTTCGAAGGTCGATAAGTACGGAGGATCGAGTGGATATTAAGAATCGGTTGGGAATTTACACCGAAGGAGGCAATGGAAAGTACTTGGGTATCCCAGAACAATTACAAGGTTCAAAGACCCATGTCTTTGCTTATGTACGTGACCGCTTAAACCAATGAATAAATGGATGGTCCGCGAATTTTTTTATCCAAGGGAGGTAAGGAGATTATGATCAAATCGGTAGCTCAAGTTATCCCGACATATGTGATGACACGTTTTCTCCTCCCAAAAAGGTTGTGCCAGACGCTTGCGAGCGCGGTAGCCAATTTTTGGTGGAGTATCGAATCTAACACAAAAAATGCATTGGATAGCCTGGAAAAAGCTATGTCTTCCCAAAAAAAGACGGTGGCATTGGTTTTAAATCTTTCGAAGAATTTAACCACACTCTCCTGGCTAAACAACTCTGGCGATTGAATCAATATCCGAATATGTTAGTAGCCCGTGTTCTAAAAGGAAGGTATTTCCAGAACTCACATCTTCTTGAGGCAAAGAAACTATATCGATCCTCTTATGGGTGGAAAAGTATATGGACGGCCAAAGATTTGATAAATGCAGGGTCTCAACACATTATTGGGACGGGCAAAGACACTTTAGAATGGCGGACAAGTGGATTCCAGATAAAGAACCAAGATTAGTTACTTGTATGATATACAATCCCAATCCACAAATGAGGGTCTCAGAGTTTATTGACAATTCTACCAATACATGGAATCTCTAACGTCACAGAAAATGTGTTGGTCCAAAGGATATACCCCTGATCCTCAGCCTGCGGCCCTCTACAAGGTTGAATATGGACGCTTTCTGCTGGCACTACACTAACTACGGTAAATATACAGTTAAATCCGGGTATGAGGTAGCACAAAGAAAACTTGGTGAGGAAACTCAGTTTTTCCTTGAATTACCTTCCTTTAATTCTATAAAGGAGCAAGCTTGGAAAGTTTTAACCAGGCGGTTAATGAACGCCTAGCCCACAGACACATACGAGTGGATTGTTGTTGCCCACGGTATAAGCATTGTGAGGAAACAATAAATCATGTGATCTCCACATGCCCACCAACACTACAATTCTGGGATTTATCGAATCTCCATGCATCACCATAAACTTCCCTTATGAGAATCTCGGGGAGAATGTGGGTCATTTGTTCTCGCATTCACAACATCATGGAATTTCAGAGGAGGCTATCCGTGCCTACCCATGGATAATGTGGTATATCTGGAAAGCAAGGAACGACAAAATTTTCAAAAATATTGACCGCTCACCACTAGATATACTTGAAATCGCTCGTAAGGAGTCGTCGAAATGGCATATGGCCAATTATTCGAATGAAACAGTCACATAAAGTTTGGCCCCTGAGCCTCCTTCCGACCCTGGATTGGATAAAGCAACTTTCACTTGTTTTATCAATGGATCTTGGAAGGATGATGACCAAACTTGTGGGGTAGGATGGGTTTTGGAACTTTAGGATGGTACTACAGATCTCATAGAAATCCATGGAGGTTGATAATCATACATTTTATCACTTTGAATCTAATAATTTCGTTCTTTTTCTTGTGTTTGTTTTGCTTTTCATGGTGTTTTTGTTGCATTTAGAGTCCGAATGAGTTTTGTTGCATTTTAGGAGTCCTAGAGTGTCTTTGTTCTTCTTTTTGATCTTTTTGTATTCAATTAGGTCCTTTGGAGTGTGTTGGAATAAAGAAGATGCATAGAGCTTCAAAGAAGATGGAGAATACACTCTTGGCCATGAAGAGTCAAGAAGATGCGTCTCGGAGATCATGTTGGATAAAGGTCTTACCGTTGGGGTATCAAGCTCAAATTTGGTTACAATGTGTGAAAATGAGTTAACTTTCATTTGGCACTAGATTGAAGTCATTCGGATCATTGGTTTGGAATTTACATTCGATTTAGTGACTGCATATCATTCTGGCCAAATAAATTATCTTCAGTTGACCCAGAGTTGACCAGTGGACCCAGTGTTGACCAGACTTGATCCAGAGTTGACCAGGATCCGACCCAGACCCGAATTCGATCCAGTTCGCGATCCAGTCCGCGATTTTGCTCTAAAAACCCTCATTTAACCTAATTTTTGGGGGGAAAACATCTGGGAAGACAAAGGAGGCTAGGGTTGAGAGCAAACACCATTTGGGAAGGCCTTCATGGAATAGAAGACCCCAAACAATGGGGAATTTGAGGATTTATGCATCAATTTAGAAGATTTGAAGATTTCCTCCATCCCCATTATTTGGATTTGTTTCTCAAACATTTATCTCTCTCTTTTTGATGTTTTTTTAATTTTAATGTTGATTTGGGTTGTTTAGACTTTGTTTTAGGGAATGAGTGTGAACCCATTTGGAGATTTAATGGATTTGATTTTCTTATGTTTAATGCTTCTCTTACTTATAAATTTGCCATGAAAATGAGCTTGGATGTATGTTAGAGATGAATCTAAAGAGAAATTGATATTTGGTGATTCTTAATTTGCTCTTAATGCTTGTTAATCTTGCTAATCACTAATGAAAGTTAGGATATGTTTAGATTTGACATGAAATTTGGATTTTGAATCATTGAGTTTATGGCTTCTTGTTTGTGTTCTTGATTGATCACCCAAGAGCATGATTAAGATTCCAATGAACTCATGAATGTCTCTATTGTAGGTTTTGAGTTTATGACTTCTTGGATCATTTCCTTGATTGATCACCTAGGATTTGTGATAGGATTTAAAATGGAATCATGCTTTTAATTCATTGTGCTTAACAAGATTTGTGTTCTCTTTGTATTGGTTTGATGATTTGTTCATAATGCTTGTTTGAGACTCATGACCTTAAGCATGTTATGTTGAGTGTTGCATCGCATAGACATATGGATATTCACTTAGAGTAAAAGATCATTGATTAGGGGGTTTGAAGCCAATCAAAAGATTATGGAATGAATCCCTCTAGGAATACGATTTATGCCTTATTCTTATTGCTCCTTAGGAACTCTTAGTACCAAGTGAAAGCTTAGGATTCTAATATTCCTTAGGTTAGCTTAGCTAGATCACGAAAGTGAGTAGCTAGAACAATAGATGTCTAAGTTCCTCATTATGCAGAGCAATACACAATTCTTATCCTTAGAACACTAGAGAGTATTTCCCATAATATTCCAATTATTTTCAAGTGTGGTTACACTTAATTCCTAGAACCCGGAAACATCTATCCCTTTTGTTTTCTCCACTATCCTTAGGATTTATCTTAGTTTAGCTTTACCAACCTTTGTTTAGGCTTTAGCTCATCGTAGGCATGGACCAAGGTGTAGTGTTAGATTCATCTTCCCTTGGGATCGATCCCTAAGTACTTCATTGACATAACTGTGCACTTGCGGTCACTTAGGGCTCTATAAATGTAAAACTTATGAACCGAGTTATGGGTTCTCTTATTAGGAAGTGAAATTCGGGCGCATCAGAGGTCACCAAAGTATTTCTCCCCTGCATACAGAGATGTATGGTCTACTTTGGGCGATGGCGGGTTTAATAAAAAAACAACGCTTTGTAATTTTTTTATCAAAAATTTCAAGGATCTCACTACTATGGTGTCAAATCGGGAGGAGTGGCCAACTTTCCAACCAAAGCTGAGTGAACTGGCAGAATTACGGAAATTATTTCTGGAGTTTGCTATCATTCATCAACCTAGGGACAAGAACAAAAAGCGGATTTACTAGCACGACATGCTTGTGCGCGAAAGACAATTTTCCTTTATAGACATTTCTGTTTCTTATTGGTTCATAGATGCAAACAATGTATTTTTTTTTTTGTCAACAACTCTATAAACTTAGTAAGGTTCAGTGGTCCAAACCGGGAAAACAAAGTTTACGTAAATAGTTTCGTACGATAGAACCCGGACGCTTCGAGTAAACTTGTCCGCCTTGGTGTTGTTCGATCTTGAAGTATGTGTAATGCTGAAGCTTGCGAAAAGATCCTTACTCCTGGTGAACTCGTCCAGGTGTATAGAGAAAGCAGGTCAGTCCTTGGATGCGGTCAACATGTTATGCAAATAATGTATTTGTGTAATCAATATATGAAGTGTGTTCGTAACCAAAGAAAAAAAAACATTAGGAAATAAAGTAATTAACTACACAAAAATAAAGTATTTAATTTTGTGAAACAAAAAAATTCTAAAACATCTAACAATTTGAAATAAAAAAATATATAATTTAAATGAATTTATTTTAATATCCGAAAAACAAATCTAAATTTGAACTAAACTGAAAAACCAAATCTGAATTCGAAATGAATAAAAAAAAAACCTATATCCTTAATTTTTTTGAAATTATATATATATATATATATATGATTAAAAACTAAACTCGAAATTATTTGAATACTATTATTTATAAATAAAAAAAAATTAAAAATCCAAAACAAAAACCGAATCAAAATCCATATTAAACATTCCTTGTGATGCAACCAATTTACGGTACCACTTCAAAGTCTATAAAATCGATTATTTGTTGAAAAAAAAAACAAAACCACTAATACTCGAGTTTTTTTCCAAAAAAACGAAAAGTCTTCTAAAGTTTTATTTTATTTTGTTTTAATGTGTTCAAAGTTTTTTTTTTTTTTGATAAAAGAATGTGTTCAAAGTTGTTCATCTCAATAAGACCATTTTACCGGCAACTGTTTCAACTCTCAAGATGCCCTATTGATCACTAGCTTTCATCAACTCTATATATAAAAAATATATTTGAGTTATTAATTATTATTATTATAACAAGATAAAAAAAAAAGTCGTGGTGTTGTCTCTTCACATAAACAAAGACTATGCTTACAATTGTTTTAGCCTAACATGCCACCGATGAATGCACCTAATCCTATAAACACCGGCCATTGCATGTCGCCTCCTAATTATGAACCATGTATATGTCTATATGAATCATTATTTTCTTTATATTTTAATCACTTAATTAAAAGTTTTTTTTTCTTATGTAGTCATCGAAACCATTAACAAATATGTAGATATTCTTATTATTTGCTGTCGTGAACATTTTTGTGTTTAGTTTCTATCCATTTCTGTTTTCATTTGAAAGCGTCGATCTAATGACGTGGACTTAAAGTGCGTGAAAGTAAAACCTTTGCTTGTCCATAGAACTGAATGTTCACACTAAAAATAAATAAAGATAAAAAAATTAAACTATAAAATAAAATAAATAAAACGTGAATTGGTGGCCTAAGTGCCACTCAACACTACTAATTCAGTGGTTAACCCTTCACGGGTTTCACTTACCCTTTTTCCTACTTTTTCCTTGAATAAAATTTAATCATTTGCTTACTGTTTTAACTCGGAATTTATTCATTAGAAATAATAATAATTCTATTTTAATTACACAAACATGAATGATTCAAGATCTAAGAATTTTATTAATCGGACTAATATTATAAATATGTTTGTTATTAGAAAGTATGTACTAGAAGAAGTTGTCTAATTGAATACTACTAAAAAAATAAACGTCATGAAGGGTTGACTTCTGGTGCATAGATCTAGGTAGAGATCAGATTTCGAAGATATGGATTAAAAGTAGATACAACAGAACAGAAACTAGAACAAAGATGACATTAAATTTTTTTATTTTCCTTGTAATAGTTTCATCATTAATAAATCTTGTTGATTTTCATTATTATGGAATTTGGCAGAGAAAAACGCAGAAGTGTCAGGTAATGGGTATAGAGTGAACCGTCCAAATGTTATTGGTTTAATTGAAAATATATATTATAATAATGTAAAGTGGATCGATGTGTAAAATCTTTTGTGGAGTAAACTAAAAAAGATTAACAACCACCAACCTTATAACCTCTCCCTTTGTGTATATATATATATAAGCAGCCCCACCATCGTCTTCCTCACTGCCTCTCTCTCTCTCTCTCTCTCTCCCTCTCTGCTCTCTCTCTCTTGTTAGTTCACTCCACATAACAAACACCAAAAATCTCATTCCTTTCAATCATAATTTCTTGAATTGGGTTTGTTTCTTGGTTGGTTTCTTGAATTGGGTTGTTCTTGTTTTTTAAGTGTTTTTAATAAATATGATGATGGGTCAAGATGAGGTTGGGAGTGATCAGTCAACGCAAATCATAAAGGGAAAGCGTACGAAGCGACAGAGATCGTCTTCGTCGACGTTTATGGTGGCCACGGCGACCACCGTAACCTCCACAAGTTCATCGGCCGGCGGCGGCGGAGGAAGAGCGGTTTCCGACGAATACAACTCTGCGGTTTCGTCTCCGGTAACCACCACCGATTGTACAGAGGAAGAGGAAGACTTGGCGATTTGTCTCATCATGCTGGCTCGTGGGGTTGTTCCATCGCCGGATCTCAAGAATTCGAGAAAAGCTGATAAGATTCTTCATCAGAAGATTTCGTCGACGGAGAATTCGAGTTTTTATGTGTACGAGTGTAAAACATGTAACCGGACTTTCCCGTCGTTCCAAGCACTTGGTGGACACAGGGCGAGCCACAAGAAACCGAGAGCCTCAGGAGAGGAAAAGACAAGATTACCCTTGATGCAGCCCAAGTCTAGTGTGTCAGAGGAAGGGAAAAACAGTCATTTCAAAGTTTCCGGCTCAGCCCTAGCTTCACAGGCAAGTAACATGATCATCAAGGCAAACAAAGTACACGAGTGTTCGATCTGCGGTTCTGAGTTCACTTCCGGGCAAGCCCTCGGTGGCCACATGAGGCGGCATAGATCAGCCGCCCCCGCGGTTAGCCCGGCTGCGGCCGTGGAAGTTAGTAGAATCAGTACAGAGGATGAGAGTGTTGAGAATTTGGGCCGTTCGATGGAGCAAAGGAAATATCTACCGTTGGATCTTAATCTACCGGCACCAGAAGATGATCTAAGAGAGTCGTCAAAGTTTCAAGGGATAGTGTTCTCAGCCACACCAGCCTTAATAGATTGTCATTACTAGTGGGTTAATTAATTGGATGTTTTTTTTACATAATATGATAATATTTGTGAATTTCTCTCTTACTATATTATTGATTGGAATTATTTTTTTTACAAATTGAATCCAATATTAATTGATTTTAAAAAGAGGAAAATGAAATGTACAAGTTATAATGAAAGAGGAGGAATAATAGTGGGAGTTAAGTAAAGGGTTGTGTGATAGTTAGATGATCTACTTGTTGAAGTAAGAATAGTTTGAGTAAGCAAGTGGTTAGTGTTCATGGTTGCCTTTCATTCACGAAAAGCAAGTGACTTCCAAGGCATCTTTTCTTTCCCTCTTTTTAAGGTATATTTTTTATTTTACAAAAAAATACAATTTAGTAATATTTTAACACGTGAACCAACCATTGGTATTGCTTGTAGACGTCTCTTCTCCCACGCAGCCAAACGCTATATTGTAGTGTTCTACTACTTCAAAACAAATATGTCATAACTTGAATGTATAAAGAACATAAGTGCTAAAATATCTTATATTGAAAGTGAAAATAATTTAACACTAGTATATAAGAAATATATATCTTTCTATTTTTCACGAATTAATTTCGAATTGAAATCTGTAATCTCACAATAATAAATTATCTAAAGATGTAGAGACATAATTCTTCTTTTAAAAACTACATTTTTATGTTGACCTTTACACGTTTTTAATTGGCCAGAAAAATTTATTTGTTTTAATAGTTTTTAGAATTAGTTTGAGATCGAGTTATGATTTACTAGAATAAAATATCTCAAAGGATATCTTACAATTGTGTCTATATCTTGTAAAGATAATAATGTCTCTATTATAAATTTATGGTATAAGGAGTTAAGGACCAATGCTATTTTCCCATCATTCCCATTTCATAACTAACATTTTGTAAACACACAAAGAGATAAACCGCGTTCGAAATTGTAAAGTTTAAATAATTATTATAGAAACGTTATATGTGAAATTGATAAAATAGAAAGGTAGTGGACACGAGATGGACGTGGTGATCGGCTTAGGGTTTGGCAGGAGAATGAGCACCACAACTAATAGACGTGGATTAGGTTCTTCTTTGGTTTTGGGTTGTTTTTGCCGCTCACCACATTTTACACTTATAATATATATATATATATGAATTATTTTAATCAATTATAACGGACTTATAATTATTATAACAGAACAGAAAAAAGCAAAAATCAAATAATAAAGAAATGGAAAAGATAAACAGTGACAGCGCAGTCACAAGATTCACTCACCGCTTCACTCCTTGCTTCCATTGCTCCCCTTATAAGAATTATTCTTGCAGTTGTATTCATGATCCAGCTTTTATAATTGATATTAGACTTTATAATTTATTCTTCTTCTCTCACGATCTTAATTTTTCAATTCAACTTTTTTTTCTAGGAATTTATTTTATAGATTATTGAGAAAATTATAGAGCTATATTTTTCCCAAAAGAAATTTATAGAGCTACTAATCTAGTAATCTGGATGCGGTTTCTGTTCACTCTCAAATCACTATTATATAAGCAATAAAAACACAAGTCACGAAAAGAACACTTGAATTTAAACAAGTGGCTCTCATTTACATCTAACTATGTTTGTATTAAAACATATATTTGTACCGATCCACAACTCCAAGATATCAATACACGAGTCAAAATCTTGATAAATTTTGTTTGGTAATACAAATACTTATTATGTATGATTGGGGGTTGATCACAAATTAATAATAAAATGTAATGAAATTAATATTAGACTGTAAATACTATACTTACCAATATGCGACACTAATTATTTCCGGTCACTAATTAGGCTGACAATTAAAAAAAAATTACGTCTGGATTGTTTCAATGCAAGTCGATGAAATTGTCGGCTTTCGTGAAGAGCTAGTACGTGGTCATACCAACGATTGGACCATAGAATAGTTTAGGAACCGAAAAAAACGGATTAAAGAAACACGGATTAAGGAGAAGATTAAACGATATATATATATATAAACGATTTAAAAGAACACAAAGTCGAGATATGATCTCTCTCCTTAATTCATAAAATCTTTCGCAGTGTGGCAGATCTGTGAGATTCTGAATCTCAGGATAAAATTGTGTGAGACTATAGTCGCGACACTCGACTATAGAATCTATGAACCAAGAATCTACGCTATACTTTCGAGACACTTACTGAGAAAAGAGAGAGAGAGAGAGATTGTTGGAGTTTTTATTTCTGATGTTTCAGAGATAAGTGAGTAAAGAAAGAGAAGAAATGAGGCTTGTATATATAGCCAAGAGAGAGAGGTGATCAGCTCCTCTATCATAAATACAGGGCGCAGATCGTGGGCAATAATCACAAGGCGTAATGTCAGGGCGTGAAAACCAAGATACGGAGCCATTATGATTCTGCAAGAAAGGAGAAACGTTTTTGATTTCAAAACGTGTTGACTTTAGTGTTGACATTGACCAAAAAGAATCTGATCATTCAAGAGCCCAAGAGCCCAAGAGCCCAAGAGCCTAAGTGCCAAATATAAAGCCCACGAGCCCACGAGCCCTCGAGCCACGTGCCGAGCCGAGCCGAGCGGCGGCGGCGGCACGCGCGTGTGGCCTGGCCATCTCTCTTTCTAGGTGCACACTTTTGAACATAGAAGTGTGTGTCCTCTCTTATATATCACTTGATTTTTTATAATCTAAGCAATGTGGGACAAATGATAAAACACACTTAAACTCTTAGGCCCAAGTGGTTTATCATTTTTTCATTTCTCTTCAAATTTTACCAATTAATCTTTTAATTAATTTGTCCCATGAAGCCTTAATTAAAGTTGATTAAATTGGTCCAACAATCCCCCACATGAATAGAAATGACTCTAAATAAATGAAGATTTTACAGAGTCGAAGAACTCTACTGACTAGACTGACTAGACTAGACAGACGGATTTTTCGAGAGTATAAGCGAAAAATCATTGTGTCTGAGATGGTTGCATTTTTCAGCTTTGAACCACTCATTGTTAATATATGTCGGGTTTACTTGGCCAGATGGTGAACATGATGTTTTGAACCATCCGGATTTTTGTGTAAACCTAGACAACAGTCATAATCCAGTTTCATTTTCTCGTAGAAATTAGTTCTCTATTGTGTTCATTGTGGCCTTGAACATGCCTGGTATCATGAGTGAATTCAAAGAATATAGCCTTTCGTTCATTCTCCTAGAAAATGTATTTTTCTCACTCACTAGGTGATATGTCATTA
This sequence comes from Pseudoturritis turrita, assembly GCA_900406555.1. Taxonomy (NCBI): domain Eukaryota; kingdom Viridiplantae; phylum Streptophyta; class Magnoliopsida; order Brassicales; family Brassicaceae; genus Pseudoturritis; species Pseudoturritis turrita. Next base: position 659,161 of record OVBL01000399.1, read on the forward strand.
GTCTTTGTTTTATGAAGTATCCTGTAATACTCCACGAATATATCAAAGTTATGGTGAATATCGTTAAAAGCAATGCTTATCCTTTTTATACAGGAAGCACTGTAGATCATCTTAGAAACTGGGTAATTTCCAGTGCTTGTAATTAGAGTTAGTTTGAATTAGTTTTCCCTTTGAACTTATTTTCTGGGATCTCCAGTCATGTAAGTAGGATTTCCATCAAAACTTTCTCTTTAATTAATAGGCTTTAAACCCATTCCTGTTGATGATTTAACTTGATGTCTTGGCAGACCTTTAGTAAACGGATCAGCTAGGTTTTCTGCCGATTTTATGTAGTCTACTGTGATTACACCAGTCGAGATCAAGTATCGAATGGTTTTATGTCATCTCCGGATATGACGAGATTTACCATTGTAAAGAGTGTTAAATGCCCGTACAATAGCCGATTGGCTATCATAGTGTACACGTAGTGTCGAGACTGGTTTCTCTCACATGGGGATATCTTCCAGAAAATTTCGAAGTCACTCTGCTTCTTCTGCAGCTTTGTCTAATGCTATGAATACATATTCCATAGTTGATATAGCCAACAGAGTTTGTTTGGAAGATTTCCAGGACACTGCTGCACCGCCTAGTGTAAAGACATATCCACTTGTGGATTTAGAGTTTTTGGAGTCGGATATCCAGTTTGCATCACTGTATCCTTCCAAAACTGCCGGATCTTTACCGTAGTGCAAGCCATAGTTTTTATTGTTTCGTAAGTAGTTTAAAACTCTTGTTATGGCTTTCCAGTGTTGTTTGCCTGGATTACTTGTGTAGTGGCTCAGTACATTGACTGCGTGTGCTAGATCAGGGTGAGTACAATTTGTTAAGTACATCAGACTACCGATAATCCGAACATACTCCACTTGTTGAATTGCTTCACCCGTATTTTTTGACAAGGTAAGTTGCAAGTCTAAAGGAGTTTTTGCCGTCCCAATAGAGTGGTGTTTGAACCTCTCTAGGATTTTTTCGGCATAATAATCTTGAGACAGAGTTATTCAATCAGACTTGCGTATGATTTTTATCCCTAGAATGACATCTGCGAGACCCATGTCTTTCATGTCAAACTGTCCACTAAACATGTTCTTAGTTTGTTGGATAATATCTTTGTTGCTCCCAATAATGAGCATGTTATCTACATATAGACAGAGCAAAATATACGCACTAGATGTAATTTTGATGTATATGCATTTATCACATTCGTTAATGTGAAATCCATTTGACATCATGACGTTGTCAAATTTTTCATGCCATTGTTTTGGAGCTTGTTTAAGTCCATATAAAGACTTCATAAGTCGACAGACTTTGTGTTCTTGTCCGAGGACTACAAAACATTCGGGTTGTTTCATATAAATCTCCTCTTCTAAATCACCATTTAGAAAGGCAGTTTTTACATCCATATGATGGATTTCGAGGTCTCGTAATGCTGCAATTCCTACCAGCATTCGAATTGAAGTTATTCTCGTTACTGGAGAATAAGTATTGAAGAAATCATGACCTTCTTTTTGTCGGAATTTTTGTACCACAAGGCGAGCCTTGTACTTATCAATTAGGCTATCGGTTTTCAATTTTGTTTTGAAAATCCATCTACACCCAAGTGGTTTAAAACCTGGTGGTAACTCGGTTATCTCATAAGTATGATGTTGCATAATCGAGTCCATTTCACTATTGACGGCTTCTTTCCAATAAGGTGCGTCTGGTGTAGACATAGCTTCAGTGAATGTTCTTGGTTCATTCTCGAGGAGAAAGACCATTAAGAAATCTTCACCAAACAATTTTTCCTTACGAGCTCTTTTGCTAGGTCTAGGTTCATCTTCCACTTCTTCTATATCATTAAATGATGTCCCAGAAGTGCTTGCCTCATTTACAGAGGTCGTTGCATCTCTTTCTTCACGAGTTTGCTTTGACCCTTGTTTATCCTTACAAGGAAACACGTGTTCAAAGAAAGATGCATTTCTTGATTCCATGATTGTGTTTACATGAATATCCGGTATGTCTGATTTATGAACCAGAAACCGATAAGCACTACTGTTGTGTGCATATCCAGTGAATATACAACAACGGTTTTAGGTCCGATGCTGGCCTTTTTAGGAGGTGGTACTGCGACTTTTGCGAGGTACCCCCACACTTTGAGGTATTTGTACAAAGGTACGTTACCTTTCCAAAGTTCATATGGTGTTTTACCAGTGACTTTGTGAGGAATTTTGTTAAGGATATAATTTGTGGAGAGCAAAGCTTCCCCCCCCCCCACAAAATCTGGGCTAACCTAGATTCCTGTAACATTGCATTCATCATTTTTTTTAGAGTACGGTTCTTTCGTTCCGCAACTCCATTGGATTCTGGTGAATAGGGAGCAGTGGTTTGATGGATAATGCCTTTTTCAGTACATAATGCATTAAAAGGTCCATCATATTCACCTCTTCTATCACTTGGAACTATTTTAATAGTTTTTCCAAGTTGGTTTTCGACTTCGGTCTTGTATTCTTTGAAGTTTTTCAAGACTTCGTCTTTGCTACGTAATAGGTATACATAGCAGTATCTTGTATAATCGTCTATGAATGTTACAAAATACTTTTTACCACCTCTTCTTTGTACAAACTTTAAGTCGCACAAATCTGTGTGTATAAACCAAGAGGTTCGGTTGTTCTTTCAACATGAGGTGATGGTGTTTTTGTAAGTTTTACTTGTAAACAAATTTCACACTTGTCTTTGTTTATTTTGTATTTCGAAATTAGGTTCAAATTAATTAATCTTTGTATAGATTTATAATTCACATGTCCTAATCGTTCATGCCAATGTTATCAGACTCAGTCAAATAAGCAACTTGTTTCTTTTTCGTTGAAACTTTGGAAGTGGTTACATTATTGTTACGGATGACTGTCTGAACACACATTTTGAAAAGTCCGTCCTTTTCATAAACCTTGCCTACAAAAATACCATGCTTCTCGATGATCAGCTTGTCGGACTCGTAGTTGGCGGCAAATCCGTGCTTGTCCAATATGGTCCCTGAGATCAAGTTTTTCCTCATGTCTGGCACGTGTTTCACATTGTTCAGAGTGAGTTCCTTGCTGGAAGTCATCTTCAACACGATTTTGCATGTGCCTTCAATCTTGGATTTTGACACGTTCCCCATCCTGAGCTGATTATCACCCTTGCTCTTTTGATAGGTGCTAAACACCGTCTTATCGATGCATATGTGGGTAGTGGCACCGGAGCGTACCACCATTCCTTAGGGTTTTCCTCAGCCATGTGAGCTTCCATGACCACCGCACACATGTCAACTTCGGTCAGGTTTGCTTGAGCATTCTTTGCCTTCCTACGACATTCGGAAGCCAAATGCCCCTTCGTGCTGCAGTAGGTGCAATTTCCTGCGAATTTCTTCGAGAAAGCCGGCTTCTTGAAGGCCGTAGATGTCTGAGGAGGGATCTTGTTTGGCACAGGTTTGTTGGGAACAAACTTGCCTTTTCCCTTTCTGTTGTACTCCGCTACATTAGCATCATGAGTGATATCAGTGATGGATTTTCGCTTGAGCAACTCATTTTGTAGCCTGATATCAAGTTTGACAAAGTCAAAACCTTTTGCTTATGATCGAGATAGTTCTTGAAGTCCACCCAATCAGGAGGTAACATCTCGATGAAATAATTCACTGTGAAGGTTTCACAGATCTTCATTCCTTCATCGGCTATCTCTTGGATGATCATTTGAAGCTCATGAACTTGCTCCATGATGGGTTTTGAATCCACCATTTTGTAGTTCAAGAATTTCTCAGCAGCGAACTTTCCAGAGCCCACATTAAAAGACTTGTACTTCATATCCAGAGCGTTCCAGAGTGCCTTGGAGGTTGAAAACTCACTGTACACGCTATACAACTGGTCAACCAGGCGGTTCTGGATGTAGCCTTGGCACAAGTAATCTCCATGGTTCCATGCCTCGACACTAGCCAGAACTCGGGGATCAGTATTATCCGAAGGCAAAACAGGTTTGCTCTCCGTGAGATACTTCTCCAATTTCAGTGTGGTTAGAAAGAAATGCATTTTTTTCTGCCACGACTTGAAATTGGTCCCATCGAACTTATCTGGAGTGATAACAGCGAGGCAAGGCACAACGGTGGTTACTGCGGAGGTTTGAAATGGAAGACCATCCCCGATTTGGGGCGTCAATGCACTGGATCCTATTTCCGAGAGAATGTTGTCAACACCGGTAGTCATGATCTATATCAGAAGATAAACAGAATCAGTAACGATAAGTGAAAGTGATAGCTTTATAAAGCATTTTAATCACTATATAAATCGGTGGAGTTTAACCAGAAGGTTTTTCCCAGAAAATATTCAAAAAAACGTTTCGCGAAACTCGCCCAAAGGCTTTCACGGAAATCGTTTATGAATTTGACTGATTAAAAAAAAAAATCAGATTAGAAAGAAACCTTCTGCGAAATCGTTATAGAACGTTTGCAGAACTGTTTCGGATTAAAAAACAAAATTTGTTTTTTTAAAACGTTTTTGAATTCGTTTAAAAAACAGATTGCAATTCTCAATCCGATTCAAGCGATAAGCAGGAAGCAAATTTTATGAATTAAGATTGTAGGAACCGAAAAAAATCGGATTAAAAAATGCGAATTAAGGAGAAGATTAAACGATATATATAAACGATTTAAAAAAAACACAGAGTCGAGATATGATCTCTCTCTTTAATTCATAAAATCTCCCACAGTGTGGCGGATCTGTGAGATTCTGAATCCCAGGATAAAACTGTGTGAGATTATAGTCGCGACACTCGACTATAGAATCTACGAACCAAGAATCTACGCTATACTCTCGAGACACTTACTGAGAAAAGAGAGAGAGAGATTGATGGAGTTTTTCTTTTTGATGTTTCAGAGATGAGTAAGTAAAGAATGATAAGAAATGAAGCTTGTATATATAGCCAAGAGAGAGAGGTGATCATATCCTCTATCATAAATACAAGGCGCAAATCGTGGGAAATAATCACAAGGCGTAATGTCAGGATGTGAAGCGCAAGACACGGAGCCATTATGATTTTGCAAGAAAGGAGAAACATTTTGATTTCATTTTTGATTTCAAAACGTGTTGACTTTAGTGTTGACATTGACCAAAAAGAATATGATCATTCAAGTGCCCAAGTGCCAAATATAGAGCCCACGAGCCTCGAGCCACGAGCCACATGCCGTGCCGAGCCGAGCGAGTGGCGGTGGCGGCGCGCACATGTGGCTTGGCCATCTCTCTTTCTAGGTCCATACTTTTGAACATAGAAGTGTGTGTCCTCTCTTATATATCACTTGATTTTTTATAATTTAAGCAATGTGGGATAAATGATAAAACACACTTAAACTCTTTAGTACTATGCTTCTGAGATGTTGCGACCAACGATTCGTTTGTTGGGTTTTAGATGAACATTTTGGTTTACGGATGCATTTCCGTAAATGTATCCGCTCCGACAATGGACATATATATTTATATAGCGCGCTTTTAATCTGCAGAAGATGTAATAGTTTGAATCCGTAAAGGATGTAATAGTTCATTGTTGTGGCCAGCAGAAACAAGAATGAACTAAGATGTCTTCTTTAAGGTATTGAGATAATCCGTGAAGGATGTGATCATGACGTCTGTTTTGTTAAGACTTTGAGATAATCCGTGAAGGATGTGATCGAGATGTCTGTTTACTTAAGACTTTGAATAATCCGTAAAGGATGTGATCGAGGTGTCTGTTTAGTTAAGACTTTGAATAATCCGTAAAGGATGTGAGTGGGATGGTTGTATTGTTAAGGCTTTAGTAATCCGTAAAGGATGTGATTTGAAGACCTTATCTTCGAAAAGTTTGCTTTAATTAGACATAGAGTCTATTATAAAGATGGGAGTATACGAGTATACGTATCCACTCTCCCTTTTTTAAGGAGGGGGACAGCTGAACCCATCCGAAGACGAGCTGCCTGCATACCCTTTGTAGGGATCCAACCGCCTCGGAGTTCATGCAAAATACCTTAGTGATAGTATATCTTGAGATGCATTGCGTTTGGAGATGTTAGCGAACCCGTAGACTCCTGGTCGAATTGAAGTTAGATAGCTCGTCCTCAGATTGCCGGTTCGCCTTAACTTTGTTTCGTTTCATGTTTGTGCTAAGTTCTGCTACGGGATTCCTAAGCTTATTCTCGGCCATAACAATAATTCAGGACTCCTTCTGATTTTCCCGATTGGTTTTGATTCCGTTTGGCGCCGGAAATTTTATGCACAAGTGATATGTAGATGGGATAACTCTTATAGAATTTATCCAAGGAGTTCCCATAATTACGTTGTATGTGGGAGTCGAAACTAGCACAATTGAATTTGTTAAGACTTTTAAGGGATCTGGAACTTCTGAGATTAAAACCACAAAAACGAAGATCCAAAGATGGTTTTTATTGCTGTTTTGTTAAACTTTTCATACAAGTATTTGTAGAGCAAAAAGCTTAGAGTTTTTCTAAGTAATTTGCGGATCCCCTTTTCAAGAGATGTACATAGATATATATACTAGTTTAAGTCGGCTAGCCCAACTCCTAAGCGATAAGGAGAACTTCCTAATTCTTCGGGATTTTCCTTTACGCAAGTCGGTTATAACGTCTTGGGCTTCACAGCTGGGCCCGGCTTCCAACTTCTCTCGAGCTCGGCCCACCAAAGTTTCTTTATAGAGAGCTCGGCCGTTCAAACTACTCTTCGTAACCTTGGGCTCGGCCCATGATTACTCAGACATTTGCTTCGTCGCCGGGCTCGCCGGCTTGTCATACTTGCTGAGATTGCCATTGTATTGCCGAGCTTGCCTGCTTGCCGAGCTCGTCGGCTCGCCGTATTACCGAGTTCGCCGACCTGCCGAGCTCGTCATTGTGTTGCCGAGCTCGCCGGCTCACCATTGTGTTTTTGAGCTTGCCTATCTCGCCAATAAGTTGCCGGACTCACCGGCTCGCTGCTTGGCTGAGCTCACCGGCTTCCCGCATTTGCCAAGCTCGCCGGCTCACCGCTTGACTGAGCTCGCCAGCTCTCCGCATCGTCGATCTCGCCGGCTAGCCTAGTTTAGACACTTAGACATTTTGATACATTGATCTCATTAGGGTGAAATTTGACCCCATCAGTTAGTCCCCCAGCTCGGCAGTGTTAGTTATAATAATGCCGAGGTGTGAGTGGTCAATGATGAGATTAATGTTCCGGTCATGCAGAAGTGTTATGTAGCCGAGCTCGTCTTGTTAGAGTTGGCGAGCTTATTTTGTTAAAGTTGGCGAGCTTGCGCTTGAATAATTGTGTTAAGGCGAGTTTACCATGCCGAGCTTGGTAGCTTTTGTTTTTGCCGAGCTTATTCATTCCACCTTGGCAACCTTTGTCGACCTCGTGTGGCCGAGCCTAAGCCATTCAATATTACCGATCCCAAGTATGAGCGTGTCGCTGGGCTTATATTGTTTTGAAATCTGGCTTACCTAACTCTAGGGACTTCGGTAATAGTTTTTCTACCTCAAAAATACTAGAAGTGGCTGAGCTCGATTCGCCGGCTCGGGTTTTCTATGTTTTCGATTTTCGGCTCGGCAATCTCCTGGACTTGGTAAAAATTGTAGTTTTCTCGGGAATCATAACCGTTTCTCGCCGATTCCCGAGGTGAGATGATGTCAGCAAATGCCTCATTTGCCTATATATACCTGAGCTTCGTGGGTTTCTTCTCATAATCTCATTTTTCCAAAAGCTCTCCAAAAAGGTAACTTCTTTTCTCTCTTCTCTCTCCTCTATTTAAGTTAAATTTATAGGGTTTTAGTTTTCTTTCTTGCCGCGCCGCCGAGCTCCCTCCGAGTTTTCCGGCGATATATTTTGAAGATTCCGGCCAATCTTCAAATCTCTTTGGGTTTTCTGGCTAGTTCTTCAAAGATCTTTGTTCCGCCGAGATCGGTTGGAGATCCCGCCGATATTGATCTTGAGATTCGCTGAGCTCGATTTTTCTTTTGGAGAAATTTTGTCGAGTTCGAGTTTTGGGAAAAACTTTGCCGAGCCGGACCTTGGAGCTTTCGCTGAGCCCAATTGTGGAGATTTTGCAGAGCCCGATTTGCGAAGAGCTGCTGCCGAGCTCGAGAGGATTTCGGCGAGAGATAGCCGAGTTCAATTTTATTGCCTAGCTCGAGGGGTTTCGCCAAAGATATTGCCAAACCCAATCGTGGAGAGCCATTTGCCGAACTCGGGCTCGATATTGCTTCTCCCACAATTCCGTCGAACCCGGATACTTTTCCAAGCTAGATTTTGATATTTTTCATGGCTTCTGAGAGTTCTGTGCTTGTCGCCGAGCTGGCTACTTCCGATGTTATGTCAAGCTCATGGGCCCGTCCTCGAGCTGAGGTGGATTTTATGGGGATTTCTTTGACGTTGAATGACTCGGAAGACTCAGTGATTGGTCCTTCGCATCTTGGGAGGAAGATTTTTTATTCCCCTAAATCTGATGCTAGAAATGCAGCGGATCCCATTAATTTCGACGTTCCTTCTATGATTGATGAAGCTTTCAACGAGGGGAAAAATCCATTTGAAGTGAAGATCGAGCCGGAAGACTGGGAAGTTGGTCTTGCTGAGGCGAGGCAAAAATGGGAGCTCGTGTTCGGACTTCGGAAGCATCAAACTCCAAGGAAGAAAACTAAAAAGACAATTCCCGATCCACCCGGCTCGACTTTGTCGACTCTCAAGTCCTTAGAAGATTTATGACAAAAGTTCCACATATCTGAAGAATTTGAATTCGTGCTTCCATCTTCATCTTGTCGTGCTGACGATCCCCCACCCGGCTATTTTACTCTGTACGAAGCTTATTTTCATATGTGCTTCATGTGGTTTCTGATCCCCGGCGTCATCCTTCGTTTCTTATGGAAGTATCGATTGTCCTTGGCTTAGATTACGCCTCGGGGGGGGGGGGTTCATGATATCATTGGGATTTTGATTCATAGCTACGAATGCGACGAGGAACATAGCGTCTATCATCTGATGAACTTTTTAGCCTTTCAGAAGACTTGTCCCAAGGACAAGTTTCTCTACTATGCATCTAACAGGATAAATCGAAAGATTATCTCTGGATTTCCCAGCAAGGACAGACAGGGATGGATTATTTCTTCTTTATGTCGATCTCCGACGTGTTTGTAGATGGCGAATGCATTCCGAAAGTCAAGATGAGTTGGGAAAAAATGGGTAGCTTACTTAGAGCTGTCGGCTCGGTTTTTATGTTTATAAAACATGTTCTAATTATTCTTCATTCTTTTTGCAGTACCGAATCCTCTCTCGAAGTGTCCAGCTGACGTTGTTGAGCTCCGAGTGACCCTCACATCCCGGAAGTACAATTGGGAAAATGATTTTTTGTTTGAAAGAGTCGAGAAAGCCCGAGCTCGCTTTGCTGGAAATTCTGTTAATACTTCATCTTCTTCTTCCTTAGAAGACATTTTATCCATAATGGGAAGCCCAACATAGCGTGACAAACAGGCTGGCCTAGCCAAAGCTGCTGCCGAGGCGGAGAGACGGACCGAAGATAGAGTCCAAGATCCGAATCCGATTACCGAGACTGATGTTCCGACTGAAACAAGCTTGAAGGCTAATCCTCCCGAACCCGCCACTGTTCCTGTGAGCTCAAAGGAGGTTGTTTGCGCTATTTGACCCCAGGCTTCAACCGTGGTTAAGCGTAAAGACAAAGAGAAAGAAGTACCGAGCCGGAAGCGTGTTTCGTCAGTCGCGGGAAAGGCTATTGCCGAGGAGAAAGATTCTAAGAAACAAAGACGTGCCCATCCCTCTCGCATGGTTTCCGAGCCGATAGCTTCTGCCAATGTCGCAGGTCCTCGAGTCGTATCCGCGGAATTTTACAAGAACGGTTCATCATCAGCCCTCCTTTTTTCTAAAGGCAACTGTCCACGAGCCTCTTTTCCTCCACCAGATACTCTACTTCAAGACAGAGCTTATTCCGAAATGGCCTTGCGGGGAGTCAAGGTTCGCATTTGGTCGAGTTTGACACGTTGTTTTTGTTTCTTTTTTACATAATTCTTAGACTCCCCCTTTTTTTTTACAGTTCCTGGCTCATATAAGATGACTCTTGACTATGAGTCGGATGCGAGGCAGGACAAACTCTGCGTTGAAGATGCCAGGAAAAAAGTCCTAGATTTTCAAGCCGAGCTCAGCAAAGCAAACAGTAGGCATTCTGCCGAGCTGGAGCGAGCTGCCAAAATGGTGAATGGCTTTAAATCCGAAAAGAGCTACTTGAGAAGAAATGCACAGAGGCGGAGAAGCAAAACATGGTTTTGGAATAGGCCAAGGCTCGTCGTGATGCCAAGATTACAGAGTTGACGAGGCAATTGGAGACAGCGAACGAGCTACAAGAGACCAAGATACAACAGGCCATGATGGAGCGAAGCATGGAATAACGGAGAAGCTTCAAGAAAGGATTTCCCGAGCTCGCAAGAAGATTGAGAAGATCGATAGCCAACCGAAAGAGGATATGCTCGTCTCTTGATGCAGAGGTGGCGAGTCTATCCAAACAGAAAGGTGGTTTAGAGGGTGCCTATGAAGTCTTTTCGAAGCTTGTAACTGATCTAAAGAAAGATTTGCGTGTGTAGCCTGCACCATCTGATATCTTGCTAGAGCTCAACGTCGACGAACCGATCGAGACTGCTGCTGCTGGGGTTGGAGTTCGCGATTGCTCAGGTTCAAACAGAGGTACACCGGGTATCTCCGAGCTAGAATCGAAGATGGATTTGGGAGCGGAGTCTCCCGTGAATAAGAAGTCTCCCGAGTTTGCCGAACCCAATCTAAAAAAGTCCCCCCAGCTTTTCCCGGAAGAGAAAATTGAGTCTCCAAAGAAGACAGCGAACCGTCTCCTCAGGAAGGAACGACTGATCCTTCTGCCGAAGAGGTTGCTGATGAAACTGCTCTGGAGGTGATCGAGAAGATTGGGGAGGAGGCCGTTGAGATTGCAGAGGATGCCGGGTAGACTAACTCTTAGCTACTTTCGTACTTAGGCCCCTTTTTCTTCATTTTCATCATCTTTTTTTATTTTTAAAGTCCTTTGTGCTTTCGATTTTGAACTTAAGATATCGGTACCTGGACGGCTTTATCCACCTTTTGTTTACGTCTGGAACTTATGATTTTTGCTCCATATCAAGGGATGACGTCAGTCTTGATGTGAGATGACTAGTGAAGTTGCGGTTTTTGGATATTATTTTTGTCTTGCACTGGTTTGTTTTGTCGTGTTTTTAGCAACTAAGGCAGTATGAACGATTCGATTTCGTAGAAGTGCTTTGACTGTTTAGGCTTAGTTCATAGGAAGTTTCATCCCACACACAAATATTCTGAAGGCTTCGGTTGCCTACGACTTGTAAAATAATTTTGGATTTCTCATGCTTAGATGATATCCGTTTATTGTTTTGTTTAAGAGTTGTTGCGACCAACGATTCGTTTGTTGGGTTTTAGATGATCATTTCGGTTTACGGATACGTTACCGTAAACATAACAACTCTGATAACAAACTTATACGTTTTGACCAACGATTTGTTTGTTGGGTTTAAGATGATCATTTCGGTTTATGGATACGTTACGTAAATATATCCGCTCCGATAATGAACATAAATTTATATAGCGTGCTTTTAATCCGTTTAAGATGTAATGGTTAGATCCCAAATGGATGTAAGAGTTCATTACTGTGGCCAGCAACAATGAGGATGAAAAGAGATGTTTGTTCGATTGCGGTTTTTAAATGATCCGTGAAGGATGTAACGTGATGTCTGTTTTGTTAAGACCATCAACCTGCAGAAGATTTACCGAAAAACTTTGCTTTGATAGCTCGTAGAATTTGTTACAAATATGGGAGTATATGAGTATACGTACCCCCACTCCCCCCCCCTTTTAAGGCAGCTGAATCGTCCGAAGATGACCTGTCTACGTACCCTTAACAGGGATCAAGCTGCCCCGTAGTTCATGTAAAGTGAGTTAGTGATAGTACTTCTTTAGGTGTCTTGCTTTCCATGATCGTGGTACTGGAACGCCCGCCATGTTGGCGAATTCGTAGACTCCAGGCCGAACTATTTTAGTGATCTGGTAAGGCCCTTCCCAGTTGGCTCCCAGTTTTCCGATGTTCTTTTCCGCCGTATTTTGGAAGACTTTCCGCAATACCGAGTCCCCTTCTTAGAACCTTCGACTTCTAACATTGGAGTTATAGTATCTTGCTGCAGCATTCTGGTAGTTGTTAATCCGGATTAATGCTTGGTCGCGCCTTTCATCAACTAGATCGAGTTCGTCGAGCATTAACAGATGATTAAGTCCCTCCTGTTCTGGGAGAAGTCTACACCGAACTCCAAGAAAATGTATTTCCAATGGAATTACACATTCCATTTCATAGATAAGAGCGAATGGAGTTTCTCCAATTGCTCGCCGTGGTGTTGTCTGATGAGACCACAATACGCCTTCTAGTTTGTCAACCCACCGTCCTTTCTTTTTGTCAAGACATTTTTTGAGACCATCGAGAATTTTCTTGTCCACTGCTTCTGCCTGGCCATTTCCTTGCGGGTATCTGGGGGTGGATTTGCTAAGTCGAATTCTCCATTTCTCGTAGAAAGCTTCGAATCTTGTAGGAATGAACTGCAAACCATTATCGGTAACGATCTCGTATGGGATTCCATGTCGGCATATGATATTTTTCCACATGAAACTCTCGACTTGTGCATCCTTTATACTGGCGTAAGAATCTGCTTCAACCCATTTTGAAAAAAAGTCCGTCAAGATCCCAGTCTCACTCCTCATAACTCACTTCTTCTCATTTCCACAAAAACAGGTAGCTCTCTTCTCTCTCCTCTTTTCTCTCTTTTTATTCAAGTTGTTGGCTAGGTTTTTATCTATTTTTTCACTTCCGCCGCCAACTCTTTGAGTTTTCCGATCCATCTTCAAGCGTGGCTCGGCGAGCCTTTGCATTTTCCGATCCATCTTCAAACTCATACGGCGGGTGCTTGAATTTTCCGATCCACCATCATCTGGGTCGCGTTGCTGCTTTGATCTTCTCTGCCTCCGAGCCGAAATTCCTCGTGTCGAGTGTGTCTCCGAGCCAAGATTCTTTCCAAATTTTTTGCTAAGTATCAGTTTGATTCCGAGCCAAATTCCTCGATGTCTCATATCGCCGAGCCAAAATCCTCAATGTCTCATATCGCCGAGCTAGAAGATTCCATGGGTTCGGCAAATTCTGCCTCGTTGCTTGGACGCAAGATGGTGTTATCTCCGCAGGTTACCGACCCAGTGGAATCCAACTCTCCGCCAGGTCAGTTGCAGATAGTTGTTCCAACTCTGATTGACGAAGCATTTGACGCCGAGGCGGATGCTGAGGTAGCTTTGATTCAAAAGGCTCTTGAAGAGTTTAAAGCCGAACCAGAAGAGTACATCATTGACGAGGCATAAAAAATACGGTTGGAGAGATTGTTTGCGAGCCACCAGGCTAGCACATCGACGAGGCGAAAGCCAAAGAGAAAAGCTCCTAAGAGACGACCTGACCCACCTGGTTCGTCTTTGTGTACTGCCGAGTCCTTGGAGGCATTAAGGCATCGATTCCACATTTCAGAAGGTGTCGAATTGGTTGTTCCTGCTCCAATGGACCGAGCCGAATCTCCACCGCCTGGATTTTCACTCTCTATGAGTGTTTCTTCTATGGTTGTCTGCTCTGGTTTTCGATTCCTAGCTTGATCGTCTGCTTTTTATACAAGCATGGGTTAGCGCCGAGCCAAATTACGCCTCGTGGGATGCGTCACCTAGTTGGGATTCTGGTTCGGAGCTATAAGTGTGACGTGACTGTTCGCATCTCCCACCTTCGGTAGTTTCTTGAGTTCCGAAAGATCAAGAACTCCCGAGCCTATTATATTTCCAACAAGAAGCAAAGGAAGATAATCGAAGGCTTCCGAAGCAAAGATTGAGACTGGGGGAACTACTTTTTCTTTGTTCCTATCAACGATGCTACGGTCGAAGCCGAAAGCATCCATTACGTAAAAACGGAGTGGGGAACCATTGGTGGGCGAGCCGTAGACTTTTCAGGAGATTTGCAAATATTTTACTTCGTAGCGAGCTGACCACTAATTTCTCTTCTTTATTTTTGCAGTTCGGCAGATTCTCCCACGTTACCCAGAAGACACGCTCACGCTTCGGAACACACTTGCGGCTAGAAGGTGCCGTTGGGAAAAACATTTTTCCCTAAAAAGAGTCGAAAAAGCCCGAGCCACTTTCGCCGGTGTTGAAGTTTCTGACAGCTCGGAATCTGAATCTCCAGAGCGAAGTCCCCCAAGAAGAAGAAGTATGGGAAAAAGGTTGACCATCCGTGACAAACAGGCTCTGAAGGAGATGAAGGAAAAAGAGGCGGTTGGCCGAGCTGATGAAATAGCTAACCCAACCGAACAAATAGCCAAGCCAGTTGCCAAGGTGCCTGGCCGAACCGTGACTGAAATGGAGACACGTCTTCCCTCCGAGCCGTCAGCCTTGGACGCCGAAGCCAGGGAAGTGGTTTATGCTATTGTTCCTGTTGCTAGGCCTTCTGGCTCGGCGTTTGTCCAACACAAAGGCGATGGGAAGAAAAGAGCTGCCTCCGAGCCTGATAAAGAAAAAACCAAGGAAAAGCAAAAGAGAAAATGCCAAAGACATACCGATCCAACTCCTGCCGAGCCAAGGCCGGCGTCTTTTGGAAAAGAAGGATCTGCGCCGATCTGTAATGATGCCGAAGCTTCGGCGACTCTCTTCTCGCAGGTTCGCTGCTCGGGAGACAGACTACCGCCTATCGATGTTCTATCTCATGGCGATTTGTACACAGATATGTCGCTCCGAGGCACCAAGGTATTTGCAGATTCAATGTTTTACTAAGTAAAAGAAAAAAAACCTTAAACGCTGATTGTTTCTTCTTATGGTCAGTTCGTTGCGTCCATAAACAAGATCGTCGCCGCCTTCGAGCAAGATGTGCGAAAGGACAGGCGCCAAATTGAGGATGCTCAAAAGGACGCGTCTTTCCTCCGAATCAGAGTTGCCAAGCTAGAAGGCAAACATGCTGACGAGCTGGTGACTGCTGCAGCTCGGATCGAAGCTCTCGAGAAGGACAAGGCGTTCCTTAAGGAAGAGTGGAACAAAGCCGGTGATTTGGCTATGAGGATAGATTTCTCCAAGCAGAAGAAAGCAGCTGAAATCGAATCCTTGAAAAGACAGCTCAACGCCGTAAAGGCCTTGCACGAAAATAACATTAAAAAGGCCCAGAAGGCGGCGAGGCGAGAGTTGTCGATGAAATTTCAGGAGCGGCTTGCCAAGATCGAGAGAAGTATTGATGAGCTGAAGGCGGCAAAGGAGGCGGAGCTTGATCTAGCCCAGATCGACAGCAACCTTCAGTTGCTTGAGATTCTTCAGAAAGAGGATGCACCTGCTATTGACTCCGAGGTGACGAAGCTGACAGGGTGGAGGTCTGATCTAGCCGATGCATCTGATGAATTCAAGAGGATTGAAACCGCGCTGAAGAAAGATCTGATGCTTTCGCCCGTTTCCTCTGATTCTACAGGCACTCTCCTGGGAAACGAGCAAACGGAGAATGTGGCGGCAACGACCGAAGTTGTGGATTTTGCAGGCTCGAATGTTGGCACACCGAGGATTGCTGATCTTGCCGCTGAGAAGCCTTCCGAGCCAGATCTCCCTGAATGATCCTTCTACTTATCTTCTTTTTTTTTAACTCGAGAACTTTCTCTCTTTTGTTTCGGTAGTGTTGAGAACAAGTGCCTGGATGGCTTTATCCACCCCTTTTGGTAACGACTACCGTTTGTAGGCATAACTCTCTTTTTGTTTTTTGTAAGCAAAACCTTTTACTTGTGCTATGATGTGATATTGCGACCCATCTCTGTTCAGTCAAAGTATGGTTGTCTTTTGTAGCGTTAGTTTAGGGTTTGCGGTGTTCCGACTTACATTCCCGTTCTTTTGACAATGAAACATGTTTAAAATCTCATACTAACTTTTTAGGTTTAGCATTATGTTTCTGAGATGTTTATGACCAGTGTACCAAGGGGTGTTTACTGGGTTTTATAGTTTAATTTGAGTGTTAAGACTTGCGAGTTTTCGACTTACGGGTCCCTCTCAAAGATAAACTTGTAAGAATATCGTCCAGGATATACCTTTCGGATATTAGACCAGGATATACCCGGGTAGAATTTATATAGCGCGCTTTGTTACCCGTAAGAGGGTGTTGAGAACCCTATCCCATATAGAGATAATGGTTAAAATCCGCAAAGGATGTGGTTGTCCGTCTGTTGTGGCCAGCAACAGATGAGGTGTGAATATCCATGAAGGATGTAAAGATGTGACTTGTGTAGGCTAAGTGACACGAGTTGTGTTAGAAAGAGTTTGAAGTTATTCTCTTTGAAGAGTGATCCGAGATATGGGAGTATACATGTATACGTACCCACTCCCCCCTTTTTTAAGGAGGGGGACAACTGAACCCATCCGAAGACGAGCTGCCTACGTACCCTTTTTCAGGGATCAAGTCGTCCCGTAGTTCATGCGAAGTGATTTAGTGGTAATACCTCTTTAGGTGCATTGCGTTCCAAGATCTTGGTATCGGAACATCAGATATGTTTGAGAGCTCGTATACTCCTGGTCGAACTGCTTTGGTGATTTTGTAGGGTCCTTCCCAGTTTGCTCCTAGTTTGCCAGCGTTTGTTTCGGCTGTGTTATGAAAAACTTTGCGGAGAACCAGATCACCTTCTTTGAACTTGCAACTTCTGACGTTAGTGTTGTAATACTTAGCTGCTGCCTGTTGGTAATTTTGAATCCGAACCAGCGCTTGATCCCTTCGTTCGTTAACCAAATCTAACTCGTCGAGTAACATGAGGTGATTCAGTCCTTCCTACCCTAAAAGAAGTCTGCGTCGTACTCCGGGAAATTGGACTTCGGCTGGGATGACACATTCTGTGCCGTAGACAAGAGCGAAAGGTGTTTCACCGGTGGCACACCGCGGAGTGGTTCGGTGTGACCATAATACTCCTTCGAGTTCATCTGTCCAGCGTCCCTTCTTTGCATCAATGCATTTTTTCAGACCGTCGAGGATAGTCTTGTTCACTGCTTCTGCTTGCCCATTCCCTTGTGGATAACGTGGCGTAGACTTGCTGAGTCGTATCTTCCATGTTTTGCAGAAAGCTTCAAACCTTGTAGAGATAAACTGTGAGCCGTTGTCGGTGACAATTTCGTATGGAACTCCATGTCGGCATAAGATATTCTTCCAGACAAAATTTTCTACTTGTGCATCCTTTATGTTGGCGTAAGAATCTGCCTCTACCCATTTGGAGAAGCAATCTGTCAAAACCAGCAGAAACCTCTTCTGTTTGGACCTATGGAGAGGCCCGACGATATCCATGGACCATCGCATGAAAGGGTAGGGCGCTGAGATTGATGACAGCAACTCCGTGGGTTGATGAATCATTGGGGCATGTCATTGGTATTTTTCGCACCTGGCAGAGAACTTCTCGCAGTCTTTCACCATTGTTGGCCAATAGTAACCATGACGCTTGATCTTGACTGCCAAAACTCTTCCGCCGGAGTGATTACCACACGAGCCACTATGGACCTCTTGCATGATGTTTCTTGCTTCGGTGCCTTCGACGCAAGCCATCAGTGGTCCTGAGAATCTCCACTTGAAGACGTTTCCATCTAAGAGAACATATCGAGCAGCTTGAGCTCTGAGTTTTCTAGCAGCCCACTTATCTGATGGCGCCTCACCATCCATGATATATACTCGGATTGCTCCCAACCATTCTTTGTCGCATCCATAGTCCGTTTCTGTTTGCTGTGGGTCTTCCTCCATCTCCACTGCTTCACCTTCGGCCGGAGGCCCTGTTTCAGGTTCTTCCTCTATCTCAATTGCCTTGTCCTCCACCGATGGTGTCATGTTCTGGTCATCTAGAGTGGTGGTGTCGGTGCTGCCCTTTTCTGCAAGATTTGGACCAGATATACCTTCAGCTTGAGTAGCTGTTTGGGAGCGAGTGACCGCATTCACGGTGTCAGAGAGGTTGATACTTGGGTTTTTGATGAATTCCACTGGGATTATCCTTTTCAAATCCGGATCGGAGGTGGATGCGAGTGCTGCTAGTGCGTCTGCCGAAGTGTTTTCTCCATGTGGTATCCGTGTTAATGTGAACTCTGAACTGTGCAGCCAGTTCTTTGACAATCTTTAGATAAGCTTCCATTCGGTCATCTCTGGCAGTGTACTCGCCGCTGACTTGGTTGACTACCAGCTGCGAATCACAGTAGGCTTGGATGTACAACACCTTGAGTCCAAGAGCAAGTCTCATTCCAGCAATCAAAGCTTCGTATTCTGCTTCGTTATTTGATGCGCGAAAACCTAGACAGAATGACTGTTCGAGGATTTCGCCTATTGGAGAGGTTAACCGTATTCCCACTCCGGATCCTTGTTTTGATGATGATCCATCCGCGTGGAGCCTCCATATTGTGCTCGGAGCCGGCTCTTTTATCACTTCTTCTGGGAGTTCTATCAGAAAGTCAGCTAAGACTTGAGACTTTGCGCAGGTTCTGCTTCGATACTCGATGTCATATTCGCCCAGCTCTATTGCCCACTTTGCCAATCTCCCAGACTGGCTAGGGCTATGCAAGACGGATCGCAGTGGGAAGGTAGTCAAAACCACAATCGAATGTGACTGGAAGTATGGTCTCAACTTTCAAGCGGATATTATCACAGACAATGCCAGCTTCTCCATCTGTGGATACCGGGTTTCAGCGTCAGTGAGAGTCTGACTGACGTAGAAAATTGGCCTCTGCTCGCTGCGCTCTTCCCTGACGAGTACACCACTTACTGCCGTGGCTGAAACGGCCGTGTATAGAAAAAGTGGCTCGCCTTCCACTGGTTTCGTAAGTATTGGAGGGCTGGCTAGGTATTCTTTGATTTGTTGAAAAGCCTGCTCGCATTTTTCTGTCCATTCAAACTTCTTGTTCCCATGCAGTGTGTCGTACAAAGGCAAACATTTATCGGTTGACCGAGATATGAAACGATTCAGCGCGGCGACCCTCCCTGTTAGCCTCTGGACTTCACGCTTTGTTTTTGGTGACACCATCTGTATGAGTGCATCAATCTGTTTCGGGTTAGCTTCAATTCCACGGTGGGTGACTAGGTACCCAAGGAACTCTCCGGACGTGACCGCAAATCTGCACTTGGTCGGGTTCAGCTTCATGTTATGTAGATTCAGTTGCTCGAAACATTCTGCTAGGTGAGCTACGTGATCCTTCTCCTCTAGAGATTTCACCAGCATGTCGTCTATGTATACTTCCATTGTCTCCCCTAGTTGGCCAGCGAACATTCGGTTCACTAGTCGCTGGTAAGTTGCTCGGGCATTTTTGAGACCGAACGGCATCACTTTGTAGCAATATATCCCGCGGTCCGTGATAGACGCCATCTTCTCTTGATCATCTGGGTTTATTAGGATTTGGTTGTATCCGGAGAAAGCATCCATAAACGAAAAGAGTTTGTTGCCTGCTGTTGCTTCCACCAATCGATCAACGTGTGGTAGTGGAAAGCTGTCTCTTGGACAGGCTTTGTTCAGGTCGGTGAAATCCACGCATACACGCCACTTCCCATTCTTCTTCTTGACCACTGCTGGGTTAGCGAGCCAGTCCGGATATTTTGCTTCGACTATTGATCCCACGCGTAACAACCTTTCCACCTCGTCATTCACTGCTTGTGCTCTTTCTGGTCCAAGTTTTCGCCTTTTCTGTTTGACTGGTTTGAAGGTCGGATCCACGTTTAACTCGTGACATGTCACGTTGATACTGATGCCAGGCATGTCTTCTGCTTTCCATGCGAAGGTGTTTACGTTCTTTTTAAGGAAAGAAATCAGCTCTCCCCTTATCGGATGTCTCAGCTCGGCCCCTATCTCCACGTAGCGTTCAGGGTGATTGTCATCAATGTTTGCCAACTCCTTCTCGGGTTCCCTGTCAGTCTTCATCTTTTTTCTCTTGGTGGTGGTTTCTGTGACGGGGTTTCTGAGTTTGTGTTCGGCTAGGAAACAAATGCGGGACTCTTTTTGGTTTCCCCAAATTGTTTTGACTCCTCTGAGGGTTGGAAATTTGATGCAGAGGTGATAGGTCGATGGTACGGCTCGCATTGAGTTTATCCAGGGGGTACCCATAATCACATTGTAGATCGCAGGATGATCTGCAACCAAAAACTCTACTATCTTGGTTACTTCTTCGGCTCGGACAAGAAGTTTTATTGTCCCGAGGGTCATGGTTGTTTCTCCTGAGAATCCGGTTAAACGCTTGGGCGCGGCTGTGATTTTGGATAAGTCTATGTTCATTCTTCTGAGAGTTTCCCGGAAGATCACATCTACAGAGTTTCCCGTGTCTATCAGAACTCGGGCAACGTTGCAATCGTCTACGATTAATTCTATCACGAGGAGGTCGTTATGTGGTCGGTCGATGCCTGTGGTTTCCCTTTCTTCGAACGAGATGACGTCGTTGGGAAGTTTGGAAGGTGCTGACCAGTTGACACTTGCATCAGCTCGCCGCTGAAATGCTTTGATTGATGAAACCGTGTCCGAACAGTATTGTGATCCTCCCATTATCATATTTATTCTTCTTCGAGAACCTGACTGTGTCGCCTCGTCATCTCGTCTTCCTCGCTTGGGAGTATCATCATTTTGATTTGTCTGGTTCGGCTGATCCTTGTTGCCCTCTTGCTCAAAGTCCTTCAGGCTGACTGCGTTACCGAGTTCTCCGGCTACCAATTTTGCCGCAAGCTTCATCCCCAAGGTTCGGCAGTTGGCAGTTGAATGATCGTGCATGTGGTGATACTCGCAGTAAGCTTTTTCGTCATACGAACTTTGACTTCGTGTCCAGGTGTTCCATAGTGTTTTGCCTCGGTCTGTTCCCACCTAGTAGTTATGGGTTCCTCCAAAATTGGGTTTCTCGTGGTGCACATATCCGTTTCCTTGAACGCTCTTCTTCTGAGGCGGTTGGTTCGGAGTTTGGAAGGAACGGTTCGTCGCTTTGGGGACTCCATATTTCTGGGACAAAACCTTCATCTCTTCTTCGTTGACTATGAAATCCGAGGCTCGGTGCAGTGCGTCTTGGATTGATAGTGGTGTGTTCAGAGTAATCTTTTTTCGGAATTCGGATTCGTATCACAGAGCCCTTTTTAAAGCGAGCAGAGCGGCCTTGTCACTTACGTCTTCGACTTTCGACATTACTGCTTTGAACCTTCATATGAAGCTTCGTAATATCTCCGTAGGCCCTTGAGTCAATGTCCATAGGTCGGCATCTGAGGCTCCTCGATCCATAAACATGGAGTAATGCTTCAGGAAGGCGGCAGAAAGCTGCTGGAAATCATCAATGGAGTTCCGCTCTAATCTTGAAAACCACTGGAGAGCTGCCCCCTTTAGATGCTCCACAAATATAAGGCAGAAACTGGCATCTCTTTCCTTTTCTCTGAAATTGGCTCGGCCCATCGCTATGATAAACGCCGTTATGTGTTCTTTTGGGTCGGTTGTCCCTTCGTAGACTGGGACTTTGATCTTTCCTGGGTCGGAGATCCTTGCCTTGGTAATTCGGGCTGTAAACGGTGTATTATGTGCTTCCTCCAGTACGCGGTCAATCTCCGGGATTTTACTGGTTGCCTTGTGCACCTGGGATCGGACGACTTTCATCTCAGCAGTGGCTCGGATCAAGGAGGCTTGGATTTCGTCCAACTCTTCTCTCTGGGAATGGCTTGTTGTTCTTGGCTCGTCAGTGTATTGTGCCTGTCGTACCCACAAGAGATTTTCTTCCTCTTCTGCTAAGCTCCTGGCTCGGTTTAGGTTGATGTTGCCTTCACTGGCTCGGGCTTCCGTCAGTGTTGGTGCAAACCCTTCGTCAGTGGGATTCTCCGTATTGTGATCTCCTTCCACGTGCCCCTCTTCATCAAGGACGATTGTTGCAGCTGACCCACCACTGATTTGTTGGTCACGTCCACCCCTGGTTTCTCTCCCCCTACGAACCATTATAGGTGGCTCGGTGATACTTGATCTGGTTGCCGCGGGTGTTTGTTCGTTGGTGGGATATGGCGGTGGCAATCCTCCCAACGTCTTTGGTACGTCACGTGGTGTTGAAAAATCCAGGGATGTTGGGTTTAAGCCGAGCCGTCTGGTTATTCCGCTAATAGGTGGGTTCATAGTCGAACCAATTCCTCCGGACCGAATGTTTCTGGCTCGGCTCTCCGTTGCCAGTGTCTCAATTCTCTCCGTCAATGAGCTATTCGGCTTTTCCTGCTCCTCGGCCCTCTTCAGCAACGTGGTCATCATGTTTCTCAACTCTGTCAGCGTTTCGGACGTTCCTTCCGTGTTTGCTGGCGGCGGATCGGTCCTTGTTCCAGGAAGATCGATGCCAGTGATGCTTGCGTCATCGCCACTTCGATCTCCGTCAGTAGTCATCGCTTTAAATCTCGTATTCGGTGGTTCTTAGGTGTCAGAAAGCTTGAAATTCCCCACAGACGACGCCAAATTGTGGGAGTCAAAACTCGCACAACCAAAACTTGTGAAGTAATTTAGGGATTCGACAAACTTCTATGTAAAGAAACCAAGAACAGAGATCCAAAGATGGAGATTTTATTCAAGCTGTTTTGAAAGCTGTTCGTAAAGTAATAAGTGTTTTGCTAGGTTAATTGTCGGATCCCTTTTCCAAAGAGGTACATTGTCTATTTATACGCAAATAAATTGGCTAGGCCTTTTTCTAAAGGAGAAAGAAAAACTTCCTCATTCTTCGGGATTTCCTTTCTTCTCTGGTTGGTTCGGATGTGGGCTTCTTACTTTGTCTTGCTAACTTAGCCCATCAAACTCTTGCGGCTCATTGCCTCGATATGTTAAGATATTGGGCTCGTTGTTTCATTGGGTCATCGGTGAGCTGGCTCATCGCCTATCTCGCCCGCTTCTCCCAATGCCAAACCGGAGTTGTTGTTGTTGGCTTGTCATATCTTCACCTTAACACCGAACCAGAGAAATGTCAGCTCATCACCATTCCTCAATGCCGAGCCAAAGAAGAGTTTGCTCGTTGCCTCTCCTCATCGCCGAGCCATAAAGGTTGGTTCGTGACCGTGTTTGGCTCGTCATTAAATTGTGGTTTGCCAACATGTTGACTCGTCACCGCTTGTTGGTTTGCCAACATGTTGGCTCATCATTGCTTTCTCTTGCTGCCGAGCCAAGTGTTGGCTTGTCGCCTAGCCGAACATTGGCCCGTCATTCACTTCTTCATGCCTAGCCAAACGTTGGCTTGTCATTCGCTTCTTCATGCCTAGCCAAACGTTGGCTCGTCATTCGCTTCTTCATGCCTAACCAAACGTTGGCTCGTCATTCGCTTCTTCATGCCTATCCAAATGTTGGCTCGTCATTCACTTCTTCATGCCTAGCCAAACGTTGGCTCGTCATTCGCTTCTTCATGCCTAGCCAAACGTTGGCTCGTCATTCGCTTCTTCATGCCTAGCCAAACGTTAGCTCGTCATTCGCTTCTTCATGCCTAGCCAAACGTTGGCTCGTCATTCACTTCCTGCTGCCGAGCCAAGTTTGGCTAGTCGCTTACTTTCCTTTGTCGCCGAGCCAAGTTTGGCCCGTCTTCTCCTTCCCTTGTTGCCGAGCCAAGATGTGGGCTCGTCACCATTTCTCCCTGCTGCCGAGCCAACAGGGGTGTTGGCTCGTCGCTTACTTTCCTTTGTCGCCGAGCCAAGTTTGGCTCGTCTTCTCCTTCCCTTGTTGCCGAGCCGAGTTTGGCTCGTCTTCTAATGTTTGGCTCGTCGCCTAGGCTTTTTCTCCATACTTAGTATTTTCAGCAGTTGATCTTGATGGGGTAAAAACTGACCCCAACACACACCAAGGAGAACTTTATGAATGCCGAGAAAAGATCTCATTCTCTTAAAGATCACACGGATGGTGAAGAGATCTTGGACAGGACTTGCTTGAACTCCTATTTGAAGAGCCAATGAGGATGGATTTCATGGTGAAATCAACAAAGGTCACAAGGGAGAAGCCCAAGGAGAAAAAAAATTCAACCATCTTCTTACATCCAATGAAGTTTGTTGATGACACTATTGTGAATAAAATCAAGTGCAAGGGTATGACCAAGCCCTTTTCTAAGGTGAAAGCATTCATAATTCCAGAGTTGAAGGAAAAGGGTCAAGCAGGTCTTGAAGAGCTAATGGAGAAGATCATCACTTTTGAGTTACACGATAGTGGAACATACTTCGATCCTCATCTTCAAGCTCATTCCACCTAATCAGTTCCACCAAGGAGTTGTAAAACTCCCACACCTGTCCCAATCCCTATGGTTACTACTAGGGCCAAAGTATGGTCCTCTCTTCATTGTATATACCATTAACTTTTATTTTTTTCTTTGGATTTTTTCCTTGTTTTGGTTATTCTCTTCGGTTTTTACTATCTCACCGAGACGGTGAGACGTAAGTCCGGAGGGAGGAACATTATTGCTAATGATAGCATTTTATTTGTTTTGTTTTCTTTTAACTTGAGTCCTTTCCATTGCATTCATTTAAAAACCAAAAAAAAACCAAAAAAATTTGAAATTTTTTCGAAAAACTTTTAAAAAATGCATGTAGTTCGCATGACGTTCTTGCATGTTAGGATTGAGTCTATTGCATTCATAGGTGCATTCATAGGTGGAATTTTCATATGCATTGGAAATCATGATTGTCTTTCTTTGTAAATCCATGTCTTAAACCGAACTTAAACCACTTTTGATGTTTGAACTTGAAAAACACTCTTGAGAAGTTGCAATTGCTAAGATTTGATCATTCGCATTCTTGGATTTTCTTAGACTAGAGAAACCTTGCATGATTAGACTTAAGAATCTATCAAGTGAGAACCTTAATGAATGATTCATTATTCTTGCCTTGGAGCTTGATTTCGCATCTATGGTGCTTATTAGATAATCATTCAAGACCTAAACAATCTTTTTACCAACATTTTGAGGACTTGAATGACCATTCTAATCTTTATAATTGACCTCACTAATCATCCTAGCCTTCTTTGAAACCCCTTGCATTGTTGAGTGATGCCTTTTTGCATTGCACTTCAAGTGTAAAATGGTCGAAGATATGGAACAATAAAATCAATGCTTCCATAGGCTAGCTTGGAAATCACATTACCATAGGCTAGCTTTGGAATCACATTAAGGCACTTATGATCATTAGGGTTGGGTTTATTTTCGGACTCTTGAGAATTGTATTGGGTTGTTGAAGCCAAAGTGCTTAAAGAAAGAAAAAAATGCAAGAAAAGAGTGAAGAAAGTAAAGCTAAAACACCGAGTATGGTGGGAGATTTGTGAGAAAGAAAAGGGAAACCAAGTTTTGAGTAAATAGCTCTTGAGTATTTAAGAAAGATCCTCCCTAGAGTAAGAAGAAGAAAATTGAAAACAACAAAAAATGATGAGAAAAAGAGCAAAAATGCTAGGAAAGAGGATCCAAAACCGAAATGAAAGAGCTTGTGTTTGTAAAAGAAAGGTTTCCCTAGGTTCACAAAGAAAAAAAAAAAGTTTGGTTACTTGAAATTCTTGGGTGATACTTGACTAAAGAAAAGAGCCTTGGGTTGAGATTACTCTCTTGAAAGGGTAGTTAAAATATTGTCATTCGGATAGATTCTAGGATTTGAAACTTAAGATTGGGTAGGAAATGGAAGCAAATATTTTGTATGAGTCAATTGTTCCACCATCTTGAGATATTTTACGCATTGACACGCATTCCTCCTTTCATTGAGAGAAACCACAGTTAAATAAAGTTAGCCATTTTTTCTTTCATTAGCCCATTCTTCCACCCTTAAACCGATTAGAAGCGAAAGATATTTCCTCTGTAAGAATTCGCAAATCTCGAATAATGAATGTTAAAGAGTCTTAAGGATTGGATTGCAAGTGTGGATTTAGTTCTTTGGGATTAAAGATTGTGCTTTGTGAAAAGGATTGGTTGAGAGCAATTGATCATTGGGTTGTTTTACTTGTGAGATTGGATGTTGGGTGTTTAGGCTAAGTTTTTGAGTTTGGTATTGGATATGAATTCCCGTTTTCAAACCTCTTTCCCGGGTTTGGTTTACTTGTTTGCTTGCGGATAAGCAAAAGGCAAGTCCGGGGGAGTTGATATTTAGTGTTTTTATTCGTTTGTGAACTCGTATTTCCATCGTTTTTCATCCATATTTGGTTCATGCTTGTTCATTTTGTTATCTTTGAGTCTTATTTTGATTTATGATGCATTTAGAGTCTAGGACATGTTTTTTGCATTTTGCATCTTGTTTCATGTGTTTTAGATGTCTTTCAGAACTTATGGAGTGGATGCGATAGAGAGGAGACTCGGGAGATGGATTGGAGATGAAAAGGAGGTCAATGACTAGCCAAAAAGATGTACTACCCATCGGTTCAGACCGATGGGTACTACCCGGTGGACCATGTACATGTACCAAAAAATGTAGGAAATTCGGAGTGCATCACCCATCGGTTGCACCCGATGGAGCATACACCGATGGGGCATCCAATCGGTCCAAACCGATGGGATGAACCGTTGGAGCAAGCATGCCTCAAGCCTTTTGCTCATTCTGGAAATTGACTCTGTGCATGGCCCATCGAGCGCCAAGCCAATGGAGCATACACCAATGGGTCATGCACATTGTTGACTTTTTTGGTTTCCGTTGACTTTCACCATTTGACCCGGATCCGACCCGGGTTGATCCAGGAACTTTTTTCTGAGCCTATATATATATGTTTTTAAGCTAAGAATACCCTAAGTCTGATTTGCCTTACCTCTTTGGTGCTAAAACATATTTTCTCATGATTTATGCTTGGATCTTTGATATCTTCCACCTTTAGTGAAGTTTTCCTTAATATTTTATCAATCTTTTAATGTTTATATCTTTTATTATGTTTATCTTTTTGTTTGGCATGATTAGTGAGTAGTTATCTTATGGATTTTTGGGTTTAGTAGATTATGGATGTTTGATGGATGATTAGTGATGCTTAGGGTTAGATTCTTATGATTTCTAAGGTTTAAGGTGTGTTTAATGCTAGATTTGACTTAGCTAATCAAAATCTAGATCATGAACATTTTATGCCCGGAATATGTTTGATGAAATGTCTAGGAGAAAATTAAACTTGCTTTTCATTCTTAACCAATGGGAATTGATGCTTAAGATGATTAGTTGGCTTAATGGACTTATTCTTAATGATTATTGATCATTTAATTGCAATTGAGAAATTAGCTTTGTGTGTAATTCATGTCATGGAATTGAGTTTGAATTGTAGTCATAACATCATTAGTTAGTCATTGATCATCCCAAGTCAATTGCTTTGCCCAAAGCCCATGCTTTTCCATATTTGATCAAGTTTTTAGTTGTTGACTTTACGGTTGACTTTTAGTTGACTTTTGCATTTTGACTTTGTTTATGCTTAAATTGTCTTGCTTTAATCTTGTTTAGATTTTATTTAGTTGTCTAGTCTCGTTTGTTTTTCATTTGCATTCTCATTTCGTTTATTTCACTTAGTTGCATAATTAGAACTTTTGAAAAATCCGAAAACAAACTTTGAATTGTTTAGCTTGGTTGATTACTTGCATTCTTAGTGCATTGTTCTAAATTTCTTTGGTTCGAACCTATACTATGCTACAACAACTAGAGTGTGTTGTTAGCTAAATTTATGTATAAATACAATTTGACACACATCAAATTTGGGGCTGTTGTCGGGGAATTTAGCAATAACCATTAGGATTTGGTATTTGATTAAGACTAAGCCTTTATTTATCTTTTTATACTAACCTTTCTCATTTATGTTGTCTTTCTCAAACTCTATAGGTGCATGAACTTAAGGAATAGAGGACCAACGAACCTCAAACCCCTTGTTTCGGACATTAGGCATTTGGAAAGAGAGACAAGAAGAGAAAAGGAACGACAAGATCATTTGAGAAGGTTAGACATGGAGCCACCGGGGAATGATCGAGAACGTGAGGCACATGGGGTTGGCCTTGAAAATGCGGGAGCTAGAGGGACCGGCCATCAATGCCGAGAGGCAAGAAGGATAGGCGACTTCGATGAGCCTATAACTAATGGCACAAGGACAGGTAATAGAGCTCCTCCTTGCGGGAACAACAATTGGGATATCAAGTCAAGCTTGATCAACATGGTGCAAAACAATCACTTTTTTTGTTTGCCCATGGAGCATCCTATCGAGCATGTGGATAACTTTGAGCGTCTTTGTGCAATGGTTAAAATGAATGGGGTACCCGAAGATGTCATCATTGACTCTCTTCCCATTTTCTCTTGGGGACAAGGTTCCTCAATGGGAGAAGAGTATAGTGACCTCAACCATCACCACATGGAAAGAATGTAAGAAGAGATTCTTGATCAAGTTCTTCTCCAATCAAAGGACCGCGAAGATTAGAAATGATATCACAAACTTCCAAAAAGGCCTGAATGAAACTTTGTATGAGGTATGGGAGAGGTTGAAGGGATATACGCGTTCTTGCCCTCATCATGGAGTTCCTATGGAAGCCCTCTTATGGATATTCCATCGTGGTATTTGTGGGAGTCGAAACTAGCACAATTGAATTTGTCGAGGGTTTGTTAAGGGAACTGAAATTTCTGCGTATAAACCACAAAACGAAGATCCAAAGATGGTTTTATTAAGCTGTTTCGAAAAGTTTTTCGTACAAGAGTTTGAGAGAAAAAAGTCTAGGGTTTTGCTAAATAAAAATTGTGTATTCCTTTCTCAAGGGATGTACATGAGTATTTATACAAGTTTAAGTCGCTTAGGAATATCCCTAAATGATAAAGGAAAACTTTTTTTCTTCGGAATTTCTTTTTTTCTTGGATTTGCTTAAGTCGGTATGGTTTTATGGGCCTTCATCTTGGGCTTACATCGATGCAATCTTGATTTGGATCGGAGCCCATTTCTGCGAGTCGGCCCAACATCTGAACTTACGGATCAGCCCATCGCTAGGATATATGGATCGGCCCAGAGTTGAATCCAAAAATCGGCCTATCGCTGGCACGTATGGATCGGCCATGTTACACTACCCCTAATTAAAATAAAAATTCCTTACTTAGCAACAAGTCATGTCGCACCATATGTTTTCTCCAACAACTATATGTTTGTCATTGGTACCCCTAGATTTACAAATAATTACCCTATTATCATAAGAGAAATCTTTTATGTGTTGGGTTAAAAAGGGATTAAGATTCACTATTTGATACATCAATGATTTCTAGATTACTCGAAAAGAATATAATTTCTTATCCTTATTTTTTTTGTGGAAAATAAGTTGGAGGATTCAACTGAGAATAATGATATATGCTGTGGAACAATGTTATTTTTTTAGCTCGTTTTTTTTATCAAATAAGTAATTGCACTTTATAATTCTTTGGAAATTGTTAAATTTATTCATAAATGAATGATTGGAGGGTTGATGTAGGCTTTATTTTAATTTTTTTAACCGCAGAAATGTTGATTGTAAAATAATGACCGTGAGTGTTTGTAATACTCGAAATTTTATTAAGAAAATAAAGATAAGCTGTTTGGATTAAATTGATCGGTTTGAAAGTTTTGAATAGTCCAAATTTAGAGGATTTTTGATTGTTTCAAAAGTTTGAAACGAAATATGTAAGTTGTAATAAAAATAAGGACTAGTGTGTAAAAAAAAGAAAATCTGGGTAGATCTTGTGTTCTTCACTGCAGAATATTCGGTATTCGATTTAGGACTAGTGTGTAAAAAAAAGAAAATCTGGGTAGATCTTGTGTTCTTCACTGCAGAATATTCGGTATTCGATTTTGACAATATATATGTGCAATTTTAACCCCTAATACCATTTAAGGTATACTAAGTTTATGGAAAATAGAACTTAGTATACCTTAGTATATATACCGATTTTGACAATATATATCATTTCTCTGGATCATTTCCATAAACTTAGTATACCTTAGTATATATACCGTTTTAATCCCCAAAACTTAGCTGCCGTTTTCTATGAGGATTTGGAGAATTTTGATAAGTGTTGCTTATTCTTTGTCTCCATAAAAATAAACTTCAAGTTTTTCAATGGTAGTTTTGTTTCCAAGGAGACTTAGAATGCGATCTTTATTTCTTTAGAAACTTCTCAACTAACATATCCAACGCCACTAACCGCTCGGTCGGAGTTGATCGAATTTCGATCGGCAAGTTTTTTAATCTCTGAAGGATTTAGCCCAATAAAAAATCATTGTGACCGGTTCTTAAGGAATTGAAACCGGTTTTGGACTGTGGATGTCAGTTAGATTAATCGCCTGAAATCAGTTTCCGATTTGAACATATTTAATTTTTGAACCGATTGCAATTCGGGTTGGTTTGCTAGTTCTTAAACTGGTTTTAGAAAAACTGATACCGGATTCGGATTGACCTTGACGAAACTTTTCTGTTGGTATATTAATCGTAATTTTCTGATCTACAGTTGTTTTTAGGTGAATTATTTGGTCTCTGAAGGTGTTTGTAGGATTCTCGTTTCGGTCTCCTTCTTTCTGAAAAATTAATGTCATGTGAGTTCCAACTCCCTTAGTAATATTATACGCTGGTATAATATTTTAGAAAATTTAGAATAATAATTTAAATGGTAAAATTATGTGATTTTAATTTAATTAAATTAATTTAGCCATAAAGACTTAAGAAATAATTAAATTATCTGAAAGCATGATATTTAAAAGTATATGTTTATCCTGTTTAAGTCTGGATCATGATTCTGGTATGATATATGTTTGGTTCTATTAAGACTGGTATCAGCATGCTATTCTGATTTAGTAGCTATATTAGGCAATCCGTGGAAGTCGGCACTTCCACGGGTGTATTCTGTACTTTAGTATTCTGTTAGTGGTATTGGGGTCGACTAGTGCCGTGGCGTACTTCATACCACCTCGGTAGGCGCCAGCATGGCTATCGATTATATTATGTTAGTATCAGGTTTGGGTTGACTAATATTGGGGTCATACCATTCCGCTTCTGATATTGCATTGCTAGATACCTGGTCGCTCCGTCATGATGATATCTTTCTGCTCTGATGATTATTTTATTCTAATGATTATTTTGCTCTGCTATAAGTTATTATATTATGTCGATTTATTTATGTTCTACTGATGATATTATGACTGTTGAGTTTAGTTATGTTTTTCTAAATCTAAACATTTGTTTGTTTGTACCAACATGTGAACATTAACTGTGCGGGATTAGACCGTGTTGGTACATGTGTGTCGGATTTGTAATCTCACTGAGCGATGTTTCCCTCATCTAAGTGCTGATTTCCGTGCAGGTAAGTTTCAGGAATTAGGTGGTTGAGTGATCACCTTTCGTCAGGGGTTTAGAGGGAGATTCGGTAGTTTTTCCTTTATAATATAAATTTTTGTTTTTAAATTTTGAATTTAAAAAGATTTTAAACTTTAAGTATTATTAAGTTTTTGATCAATAATTAATTTTGTTTTAGTAATGTTCTAAAAATTTCTTTAGAATTTTCGGAACGGTGTTTAAAATATTTTTTATGATTTTAAAATCACTAAAATTTAATTGACTCAATTTTGATTTTAAATATTTTAAAATTTAATTAAAGATTTTACGATCCTTAAAATCTCCTTTCCTAATAACTCCTAAATCATCTCAAATCCAAAAGTAATCACAATCAAAATACTCTATTTATTTTAATAAAATAATGTTTAAAAACTTTTACGAGATTATACAAATAAATTAAATATTGTTATAATCCTCTATATATTAAAGGAAGAATATTGGAGATCAAAATTATTGATGTGTCAACACCATAATTTTTTTCAACTTTTAATTTTTATTTAATTAATTAAATTCTTAGCACTATCCTAATTGCCAAACAATTATTTTTCCAAACAGCACTAATCCCGTAATAAACTTATCTACATTTCCAAACAAATAATATATTTACTAACTTACTAATTGTTTACCGTCGATTTATATCTATACCGATATATATACCAATTTCTAATATAAACATACGACTATTATCCAAATAATTTTTATTTAACCGACATTGATAGATTATGAACCCGAAATTTACCATTACATTCAACATTTTTTATTTTTTATTTAACATTAATGGTGCTTCATTTATTTGAGAAATATACATTATATATTAACATGATATAATAAAATTATTAATAACTTAAATATAATATGATTAGTAAAAAACATATTTTACAAATATACCAAACCAATATTTACAAAAACATTACAAAATTTTACAAACATATTTTAATATACTAAAACATTATATATTTATATATATATATATATATATATATATATATATATTATATCCTCTATATATTAAAAGAGGAACATTGGAGATCAAAATTGCTGATGTGTCAACACCACAATTTTTTTCAACTTTTAGTTTTTTATTTAATTAATTAAACTCTTAACACTATCCTAATTGCCAAACAATTACTTTTCCAAACAGCACTAATTCCGTAGTAAACTTATCTATATTTCCAAATAAATAATATATTTACTAATTTACTAATTACTTACCGTCGGTTTATATCTATACCGATATATATACCAATTTCTAATATAAACATACGACTATTATCCAAATAATTTTTATTTAACCGACATTGATAGACTATGAACCCAAAATTTACCATTACATTCGGTATTTTTTTATTTTTATTTAACATTAATGGTGCTTCATTTATTTGAGAAATATACATTATATATTAACATGATATAATGAAATTATTAATAACTTAAAAAAAATATGATTAGTAAAAAAAATATTTTACAAATATACCAAACTAATATTGACAAAAACGTTACAAAATTTTACAAACATATTTTAATATACTAAAATATTATATATATATATATATATATAAACTCAATTAAAAAGAATATTTTAATCATGTGCATAGCACGGATGGTAACCTTGTATTTATTATTTTATAATAGTATTTATTTACCGACCTAATGACCGCCTAACTTCTCCTATAAATACAAGTTAGTCTCATCTAAAATAATGATATGGTAAGAAGAGTAAGCATCTACTATACTAAAGATGAAGAATTATTTCCAGCTGAATGACACGTCAGCCTAGAAGAGATTGCAACGTGTCTAAACAAACCGCCTCTTTGCATCTTCTCAGACGAGTCGTTAATGTTTCTGTCGTTTTCGCTTCCACAAATGTTCCCCTTCCAATCGATTCGACAGTCACAAAAGTATTTTATGTCCGCTCAATTTATACCGTCCTCTTCATACTTCAAGGATCATATGAAAGTCGATGCAAACTTTTGTTAACCGCAAAATTCTATCAACAAACTTAAATCTAGAGTGAGATCGATGAAAAAGGTAAATTTAATCATCGTTAACCTCGATATAATTACAAATTCCATCTGATTCATAGTTGCTCAACTCCTTATTCTTCTGAAATTAGACCCTACAGCTAATATTGAAGTTTCGGGCACTGAAATGATCATCCACAAACCCCAACAAGACTCACATCTCGATTCATCATCATCCTTGAATTAGGTAATTATCGTTTTTGGAGATTTTTGATCTACATTAGATTTGGATCAATGGCTCATAAACCCTCTTTGAACACAGAATAAGCTCAAATACCCTCTTACAAAATCTAATTTCTTTTTTAATTATTTTTAAACGAAAAAACGGTTAAAGACAATTCTAACATTAATGATTTCAAATATTTACAGATCCAACCAAGCCTTAAGTCGGGTCGCCCGCCCAAACCCGCTGAAATCGGATCTATAACCTAAAATCGATTCTTGCCCAATTTTTTTAAAGGATAATCCACCATGGCTGCTGCTTCTTCGCTCCGCACATCAATCTCTTCACCTAGCTTCCTCTCTTTTCTCTTTCTCTCCGGGATCAAAATCGGATCTTGGAGACGACAAAGATGGCGAGATCCTAACGAGATCGAACGCTCACAGTCACAGGTGCTCTACTACGACCACTACCTCTACCTCTCCGCCGTCTCCGACTCTTCCTTCTTTAGCTCCGCCGCACTTGGTAGCCAACCGAGTTCTTCAGAGAAGAAACGAGGGTCGAAGTGGACACAAACACAACTGCTGTTGTTCTTGCCTCGAGCGATTACCTTTGGCCTCGGGTCATGGCAGGGAGGAAAAGGTCGGTGTTTCTTCTTCAGTGGATGAAGAATTTCCTTTACATTTTGTCTTCCGCATCGGTTTCTTCTCCTATCGTGTGTCTCTAGCTTGATTAGAGTTACTCTGCTCCATTG
Organism: Pseudoturritis turrita; assembly: GCA_900406555.1. Lineage (NCBI taxonomy): Eukaryota > Viridiplantae > Streptophyta > Magnoliopsida > Brassicales > Brassicaceae > Pseudoturritis > Pseudoturritis turrita. The sequence continues at coordinate 693,484 of OVBL01000399.1, forward strand.
ATCTCAAAGTTGAAGATGATTCCAAGAAAAAAAGACATTGTATAACCTTTTGGTTTAACTCACTTAATTATTGCTTAAAAGTTTATGCAGCTTTCGTGAGACTGACATACATACATATTCTTTGTATGTTACAAAAAAATTTAGAGTTTTATTGAGGATATGACTGTTTCTAGTGGAGTTTTCTTGAATGATTTTAAATCATGAGTTGTATTTTATGGTTTTGCAATCTCAGGGTTGGACACTATCTGAAGGACTAACATATGCTCCTCAACATAGCTGGATTGCTTACGAAGAAGCTTTAAAGAGAAAGATTCTAGCAAAAATGGTCATAAGTGGAGTTGTGTATTATGTAGGAGATTGGATAAGCTCAAATTCTTTGTTTTTGGTTTTATTGCATGTGATGTATGGTGGAACTAGATTATTATGTACAACTTGATCACTTAGGCACAGTTGGATCACTTGGGTACAACTAAGATTTTTTCGGTACTACTCGGTACAACTCATACAATTTCGGTATAACTGGTAACACTCGGTACAACTAGACCATTTAGAAATGAATAAAATTATCTTTTTTACAATTAAATCACTAAAAATGAGTTAAAAATTACGTGTTTAATAATTCATTTATCACATTGCATTAACAAATTTTCCAAATTAAATATTCATTTAACTAATTTTACAAATTAAATAAAAATTAACTCATTCAAAAAAGTAATAAAAACTAATTTTAGAACAAATATTAAAAATTAAATAATTTTTGAAAATTAATTAACTCAATTTTAAAGAATTAAAAAAAGAATCACATGTCTAATGGAATCACGTGTCTAAAAAATGAATAAAAATTACCTCATTTAACACATGTATGAAAAAATGAATTAAAAATTGACAAATTTTTCAAGTAGTTTTCTAGTTGTACTCGGTTGTACTCGGATGTACATAGTTGTACTTTGATAGTTTGAACTTATAATTAGTTAAACCGTACTCGAAATCAATTTTTTATGGTTGTACTTATGAAATTAGGTAATTATTGTACAATTACTATACATTTATGTAATAATATTTGTTAAAAGACGTTGTTTGTATGTTTCACATAATATGTGGTTGAGATTTACAAAGTAACCATAAAAGTATAAGATAGTTGTTGTTAAAATATAATGTTTGTATTATTTGATTAATATATATTTCCTTTAGAGCAGTAAAGATTTATCGAGATTTATTATTTACTTAGTTGAAATTGATATTGATATAAATACATTGTTTCATTCTTTTCTATTTTTTTAATCTTCACCAATTAAACGTAGTTGTACCAGTTATACTTAGTTGTACCACGACATAACGTTAGACAAATTTGCAAAGGAAATTAAACATAGTTGTGCTAGTTAAACTTAATTGTACCATGACAGAAAGTAAGACAAACTCGCAAAGAAAATTGAAAATATAAATAGCTATGCTAACATAAATATTAACTTTGGTTATTATCATTGCTATTATCATTTCGTAACCAATTATACAACCAGAAACTATTACCATTTCTTGCATATTCTATCAACCAACCCAGAATAAGTGACTTTCTCTATAGATGTCTTTATCATTAATGTGTAAATTTCATCTTCTCTTGAAATTCATCGTATTTCATCTCCGTTCTTTGAATAATATCTTCCATAATCAAAATGTATGAATGTCCAAGGATTACTACTCATTGTCCCCTGAAAAAGAGTAAAAAATAGCATTACTATATGATTACATTAACTGTCCAGTTCTTACATTATTATACCAATTGTACCAGTTATACTAGTTGTACCAGTTCTCATACAGTTATACCAGTTGTACTACTTCTCACATAGTTATACTAGTTGTATCAGTTATACCAAATCTGTAGAAGGAACGTAAATCCAGCAGTTCTAATTTCAAGCTACATATGATTCAACTCTTATAATCCATAAATTATCAATGTAAAACCCTAATCGACTAAAGAAAATAAGTCTAATAATCTAATGAGTATAAGAAAAGAAGAAATTTGAAAATCTACAAATCTCTAAATGAAATCCCTAAATTGAGAAGAAACAATATAATTGCAGAAGAAATCGTACCTGAAACAAGAAGCTTGAGCTTCAATGGTGGAGCAGTGGGTACAAGTTTTTGATTTTGTCTGCGTTTTCGATTTGTGTCAATTTTGTCGGATTTGGTGGTTGGGAACGAAGAGGAAGAAGAAGATGATTTTGATTGGGTGAATTTTTTTTTTTTTTTGAAATTAATTAAAAAATGAGATATTAAAGAGGGTAAAATTGGAAGTTCATGTTATTATAAAAGAGGAAGGGTATAGAGATTAATGAAGGGTATGATAGATTAATTTTCGAAGAGGAAGGGCATTTCAGCACTTAGTCCATTAGATTTTTAGTTTATGCATTTTTAATACTTTTTAACATTCATGTTTGTCATTTGACTTTTAAGAGCTAAAACAGGAGCTGAGAACAAAGTTGTTTCCAATCAAACTGGAATATAAAATTATTTGCAAATAGGCATGGTAGTCCGCCTAAATCGAAGAGAACCAAACCGATCGAACTGAATTTTTTGGTTTTTGGTTTTGGGCTGTAAACCGATCGGCAACTCTCAAATTCTAGTTCAGTATTAGGAAACCGATCGATTTTAAGTAAACAATAAAAAAAAAAAATTACTTTTCTTCCTTCTCTTCTCAAGTTTCGATCTAAAACAGAAAGTCAAAATTTCGAAACCTGAAGGTAAAACTTCTCCGACGGCGACATATTCTTGACAAGCATCGAACGAGACCATCGATTCATCTCTGTAATCCAAAAATCAGAACGGTTATGGATTTGCATCTAATTTTACTGTCGCCGCATTTTATTGTTTTAACATATGAAACCGTAATTGTAGCTAGGGTTTTGTGTAGTGTGTCTTCTCTTATTGGATATGGTTCATGCCCTTTATTAGTCATATACAATATTTTGGCCCATTTTTTAGTCATATACAATATTATAGTCATATACAATTTTTTAGTCATATACAATATTTTGGCCCATTTAATTAAAACCGAACAAGTTTTAAAAATCGGTTCAATTCGACAAAGTTTTTTAGATCTAAACCGAACCGAAATTTTTTTCGGTTCAATTAGGCAGATTTGAGACAAACCGATTATCGAAAAACCGATTACCGAAAAAACCGAACCATTTTGAACCCAAAAAAACTGATTGCCCGGGCCTAGTTGCAAACATTCTTTCCATATAATTTTTCTTCGTCATCCGATCATATCATGATTCCACAAATCTTTAACCGAGATATGATGTTACAATCACTGAGATTGTTGCACTTTAACTTAAGGCTATGAATGCATATGATCATTAATCAATTGCCGTAAGTTAGAAGGTCTGATTCCAGCGATTATAATTTGTTTATTTTCGGTAGATGTTGCTTCTTACACAACTGCGACGTTGTTTTTACGGTTTCACCTACTAAAAAATACTGCATGTTTTAGCAGATGAACTCGAAATTCCCATTCTGGAGCACAATGTTAAGGATTTTTATCAACGTTAAACAAGCATTTTAGGGAGATCAAGTAGAAGTGTGTGCATTATCAAAACAATTGTGGCAAATATTAATACAAATGCATTTGAAGATATTTGTAACGAAATCTACAGTTTGTTTCAAAAGTGTTGTAGGAAAATAATGTTTTGAAAACCGAGAAAGAACTTTAGAGCAAATTTTGGACTACTGACAAATAGTTACAATTGAAATGGCCGCAGTGGTTAAAAATTAGTTACAAAAAGCTTGTCCTAGCTATAGTGTTACAATTAGTGACAAGAGACTAGTGACAATGTCTACAAAAGTGAGTTGTAGTAAACAAGTAGCAATTTTTTTGACTTTCACGAAAATTCATACGAAAATATCTGCCAATTAATGAAGCATGTAGCGGGTAGGTGTAACCAGATTTAGCATCACAAAATGTTATGTCCATTTGTAGCTAATTGCAATAAATATCCACAAATAATTTATAGCAATTAAGAATAATTGAGTTTGTCATACCTCTCGGCATGTTAGCATGCGTCGTTCAGACACGTCAATCAATGTCGGTTGATGGTAGTTTCAACTCAGTCGAGTCAGCTTACACTCATCATGTTGCCAAAATTATGATGTAGCAAATTTATGGCCAAATTGGACTTATAAATACCTTTCGATCTGATTTCCTTCTCCTCATAACACATATTCTTCCTTTTACTCAATTTTACAAAACAAAATTCCTTCAAAAAATTCTTTTATGATTCTATTTCAACGTTAATATAACGCCATTTCTTTATAAAAAGGAGGGAAATTATGACTTCGAGCAATCCTAATGATTTTCAAAGACATTGGATGTACAATGGTATTGATCAAGAAACAAGGTGTATGACAGAGGAATTTCAAATAGGGCTAGAATATTTCATGAGATTTGCAACCCAGCATGTGTACGAGGGAAAACAAAATATTATGTTCGTGCAAAAAGTGTCAAAATAGGCATCTTGTTGACGTGAATAGGGTATGCAAGCACTTATAATCAAGGATTCACACGAAATTATATAGTGTGGACCGCTCACGGGGAGCAGTTCAAGCATCCGCCACTCTATGAAGAAGATGATTATATTTTTGAAGAGACGAACACGGTTCAAAAAAATGGTGGCGAATGGAAATGTTTTGTAGACTTGGTGAAGCTGCTTATACTGGGGTGATGCCGAATACAGAAAGATTGAACTTGATGAGGAACCTTTTGACGAACCGATTGAAAAGAACCTCTCTATGATGAATATATGGAAAGATTGTCAAAATTCTTGTTCGCTTCTGATATGATGTATGTGAGACGGAAAACAACGTATTCGAAAAAACCTTCGATAATTTTTCAGGCGTGTATAAGCATAATCTTCCTAAAGAGAACGTCACAGCAGAGATCTATTACGAAACAGAGAGGATGATTCAAACATTGAGTATGCCATTCATGAAGATATATGTGTGCCAAAATAATTGCATGATCTATTGGAGTGAAGCCGACAAAGCTTTGATGCAGTGTAAATTTTGGGAGACACCAAAGTACAAATCCGGTAAGAAGAAATCTAGGAGAGGTGATTCTACTAGAAAACGTGTTCTATACAAGAAGATGTTTTATCTACCACTTGCTGACCGGTTGAATAGATTGTATGGACGCTTTTTCCGAATACGTTGTTTTCGGCTTCACATACATCATATCAGAAGCGAACGAGAATTTTGACAATCTTTCCATACAATCATCATAGAGATGTTCTTTTGATGAATCCAAATCTTTAAGATTGCTCGAAGACATATTTTCCCCCTCTTTATAAAGAAATAGTGTTATATAAGCGTTGAAATAGAAGTTTTTGTAAGGAATTTTGATGAACCGTAAAAGAAGTTTTTGTAAGGAATTTTGTTTTTATGGTTATAAAAGTTCTTTTCTCTTTTAGAGATTCGTAAAATTGAGTAAAAGAAAGAGAATGTGTGTTGGGATGAGAAGAAAAGCAGATCGAAAGGTATTTATAAGTTTAATTTTGCCACAATTTTGCTACAACATAATTGTGGCAACATGATGAGTGTAAGCTGACTCGAGTGAGTTCACAATACCATCAGCTGACATGGGTTGACGTGACTAAACGACGCATACCAACATGAAGAGAGATATGACAAACTCAATTATTCTTAATTGATACTCCCTCCGTTTCATTTTATTTGATGTTTTTAAAAAAAAATTGTTTCATTTTAATTGATATTTTCAAGTTTCTATGCAAATTAATTGTGTTTTTTGTTGTTTTTGACTGTTTGAATTCTGCATATTATTTGTTTATTGGTTGAATTGTTTTGGAATTGATGAAAAAACATGTTTTATTTTGAAAAAATAGAAAACTAAATGATTTTGTAATGTGTGTAAAAACCTTAAACATCAAATAAAAGAAACAGAGGGAGTACAAATTATGTGCGGGTATTTATCGCAATTAGCTACAAATTGACACAATATTTTTGTGTTGCTAAATCTGGTTACACCTACCAACCGCGTGTTTCATTAATTGGCAGATATTTTCGTATAAATTTTGGTCAAAGTTAAAAAAATTGCTACTTGTTTGCTACAACTCACTTTTGTAGACATTATCACTGGTATCTTGTCACTAATTGTAACACTATAGTTACAACAAATTTTTTGTAACTAATTTGTAACCATTACGACGATTTCGGTTTTAGCTATTTGTGAGTAGTCTAAAATTTGCTATAAAAATTTTTTTCGATTTCAAAACATTATTTTTCACAACACTTTTGAAGCAAACTGTAGCTTTCGATATAAATATCTTTAAATGTATTTGTAGCAATATTTGCCAGAATTGTTCTAATACTATTTGAAGAAAATTATCTACAATTTCATGTTCGTCTTAAATGTGTAACAAATTAGCCACAGAATATTATGAATTTGCTACACATTGATGACTTACTAATTTAGCCGCAAAATTGTATCGATTCGTAGCTAATTTTTGTTACAAATCATTGTTGTAACAAAAAATTTGGCTATGCTGACCAATTCTTGTAGTGTTGGAACTGTCCAAATGATAGGCCAGTCAATCCAATAAAACAATGGTGATTGTTGCAGTTAGTAGGTTAACGTCGCAGAGTTTGGTTAATGTAATATTTACTAGAACAAATCTCCTTATTTACTAAATACATATATCTACTAACCATGCAATTAAATTTGAACGTCGTAGGGATCATAGATACTTGCAATAATTTTGTCATCACACATGGATTGTTCGGTATACGAAGATGTCCGCAGTGAGCTTCATCCTCTAGGTCAGCATTTTGGCATTACACAGTTGTCTTGCTGATAGCGGCAATCCTAATATGTGACACTCAATGTATCTGAGTGCGTATACTCCACAATCACCTACTAGTGGACGCATTTTGGGAACGTCTTTTACAATTCTGATTGTAAACTCTACTTTATCGTAGTCTTGAAGAAAGCACATATTAATTACGGCATTAACCATTTGAGAAAAGGCGTCGCCGCTGCCACAATATCTGCTTGTGGAGTATTTAAGCTATCATATATGTAGACAACCCGATCAACCAATGATATGACCGTCCCAACCCAATGATTCGCGCTCACATGTAGAACGAAGTATAACGAATCAACATCTTTGCCCCAGGCCAACTTTGTTGCGGCATAAACTGGAAGAATACCGTGTACATTCTCGTAAGTACCACCATGCCATCTTTCAAGTTTACGCCACTCGTCGTACCTATTCTTCCAAAGCATTTGAAATGCTGCATCCAATATAGCAATCTGTGGACTCTTGAAAGAATTAGGATTTATCTTTACCCTAAGTCTATACAAGTTCAGTGCTGCGTTAACGTGCTGATAATAAAAGAAGGACAAATGTTAGGTACCAAAGCAAAGTCTACTATACACACAACAACAAAAAAGCCGAGTCTGCCCAATACACAACAACAACGGTCTGCCAGCTAAACATGAAATAAACACTTTTGCCAGATCCACTGTCACTACAAGAAAACAGGCCAATTTGCGACTACGGTTTTGGTAGCAAATGCCTCGTAAATGGCACTTTGCGAGGGATTTGCGACCAAATAAGAATCGTTGCAACCAGCTAGTCGCAAATGAAAAATCATCGCAACCTAGTCGCAAAATGTACGGAGAAAGAAATTTGGTCTCAAACGCCTCGCAAATGTTTTGCGACGAATTTGCGTGGAAGTTGGTTTTGCAAGGCATTTTAGACGACATGCTTTTGCGAGGAGGTTGCGAGTCCAAATTTTGAAAGGCATATGTGAGGCAAATTTTGCTAGGAGTTTGCGAGGATGATTTTGCAAGGCATTTGCGAGGCAAATTTTGCTAGTAGTTTGCGAGGATTATTTTGCAAGGTATTTGCGAGGAATATTTTGCTAGTAATTTGCGAGGATGATTTTGCGAGACATTTGCGAGGAATAATTACGAGGAGTTTGTGGGGTAAGGACGGTCGCAAATCAGCTGCAAAAAAATATATAAATTGGTTTTTTAATGGTTTTTCGGAAAAAAAAAAAAATTAATTAATATTACATAATATGGGAGTCGAAATCAACACAATTAGATTTGTAACGTAACTTTTAAGAGAACCGAAACTTCTGCGTATAAACCACGCAGCGAAGATCCAAAGATGGTTTTATTAAGCTGTTTCGAAAAGCTTTTGCGTACAAGAGTTTGAGAGCAAAAAGTCTAGGGTTTTACTAAGTAAATTGCGGATCCCTTTTTCAAGATATGTACATGGATATATATTTACTGGTTTTAGTCGTCCAGGCCAATTCCAAAGAGATAAGGAAAACTTCCTAATCTTTCGGGATTTCCGTTTAGCTAAGTCGGCTTGGCTTTATGGGCCTTCGTATCGACATCGGCCGAAGATGGGTTTGTTGACTTCGTATAGTAATGACTTCGGCCACATCGTCTTCGGCCATGACTTCGTATGGAATTGGCTTCGGTTGCAACTTCATCTTCGGCCACGTTGGCTTCGGCTATGACTTCGTATATAATCGGCTTCGTATAGAATCGGCTTCGTATAGAATTAACTTTGGCTGCGGCATCGTATAAAACTGGCTTCGTATAGAATTGACTTCGGCCGCGGCTTCGTATAGAAACGACTTTGTATGGAAATGACTTCGGCCAAGATTGACTTCGGCCAGTACTGTCTTCGGCCAAGCTGTCTTCGGCCAAGCTGTCTTCGGCCAAGCTGTCTTCGGCCAGGTTTTGCCGAAGTGGTTTTGCCGACATAGAGCTTCTCGCCGAAGTGGAGCTCGTATCGCGGCCGAAGTGGAGCTCGTATCGCGGCCGAAGTGGAGCTCGTATCGCGGCCGAAGTGGAGCTCGTATCGCGGCCGGAGTGGAGCTCGTATCGCGGCCGGAGTGGAGCTCGTATCGCGGCCGGAGTGGAGCTCGTATCGCGGCCGGAGTGGAGCTCGTATCGCGGCCGGAGTGGAGCTCGTATCGCGGCCGGAGTGTAGCTCGTATCGCGGCCGGAGTGGAGCTCGTATCGCGGCCGAAGCTGTCTTCGGCCAGGTTGTATTCGGCCAAACACTGTCTTTGGCCAAGCTGTCTTTGGTCAAGCATTATCTTCGGCCAAGCTATCTTCGGCCAAGCACTGTCTTCGGCCAAGATGTCTTCGGTAAAGCACTGTCTTCGGCCAAGTTGACTTTGGCCAAGCTATCTTCGGCCAAGCTGTCTTTGGCCAAGACGGCTTCGGCCATGATGGCTTCATCCGATCGATCGTATTTTGATACTTAGCCATTTCCCATTGATCTCAGCTGGGTGGATTCTGACCCCAACAGTTAGCCCCCCAGCTCGGTAGTTTCAGTCATGATAGTGCCAAGGTAAAGGAAGTCTAAGCTGGGATCAATGTGTCACATCAATCGGTACGAGCCGAACCAACGTGATGTCGAGTCCGTTGTATTCGGTATTCTATCAGGTTCTCTGTCTTCAGATTGGTAATCCCATTTCCAGTAGAAATTTCTTCATAAAATTGTGTTTTGGCAAGATTTCCAAAGCATGATGACATCACATTTTGCTTTAAGGAACTATATATATCTCCACTTCTCCTCATTTCTTCCTCACTTCTTCACTTCTCAAAAATCTTCAAGAAGACAAGGTAACTTCCTTCCTCCCTTTTTTTCTCCTTCCCTTGAAGTTTTTTTTTTTAGGTTGTTGTTTTTGTTTCTCTTGCCGTTAACTGCCGAGCTCCCTTCTTGAAGTGGTTCTGTTCTTTGGCCGAAGTGATTTTGTTCTTTGCCGAAGCCTTCTTTTCTCCGAAATCTTTTTTATTTGCTGAAGCGCCTTGTCGTTGCCGAAGTGCCTTTTTACCGAAGGGTTTCGTTGTTGCCGAAGACCCCTTGCTGAAGCCACCTTCTCCGTGCCAAAGTCCCCTTTTGCCGAAGCAATTTTCTTTTCGGCGAAGCCCTTTTCTCTTCGCCAAAGTGGATATTTTCCGAAGACATTTTTTTTTTCTATCGGCGAAATGGTCTTGCGGAAGTGCCCAAAGTGATCCTCTTCCCCGCCGAAGACTCCTTTTTGCCGAAGTCATCTTGCGTTTTGCCGAAGACCCTTTTGCCGAAGAGGCTCCCATTTAACAACACTGTATAGGATACTGATCGAATGCAGAACATAACCCACGAAATCCATCTTTGATCAAAACCCATTCTCTTGAACAATAACTCCAGAAAGTTCCATTCTACCCGATCGTATTCTTTGGACATATCAGTTTTGATCGCGATGAAATTTTCTTTGCAACGTGGATTTGTTTTTAGACCATGTACCATCTCATGAGCAATCAAAAAGTTATCCGAGATAAGTCGACCCGCCATAAAGGCACCTTGAGTTTGTGAAACCAGCTGAGGAAGAAACTGTTTCAATCTATTGCATAGAATTTTAGACACTATCTTGTATGATACAGAGCATAGGCTAATTGGGCATAGATCAGTCATTGCAGTAGCATTGGGTTTCTTTGAAAGCAAGCATAGCTGTGTGAAATTCCAATCTTGCGGAAAGGAGCCAGTCTCAATCTTGCGGAAAGGACCCGTGATAGACCAGAAACTTTGGAAGAATTTCCCTGAAAAGCCATATGCTCCGGGAGCACTATCACTCTTGATAGCTTTTACTGCTTTGCGAATCTCTGCCTCTGATACCGGTTTGACAAGCTCTCTGTTCATCACAGGGGTAACTCTGGCTTCAAATCCTTGTAGCAGCTCTGTACAATCAGTCGGGTTGGTAGATTGGAATAATCTAGTGAAGTATTCAACTGCAATTTCTCCTTTAATGTCTTCGTCAAACTGCTATGTCCCAGCTCTATCCATCAATGAAGCTATGTGATTACGCATCCTTCGTGTTTTGACACTATCATGGAAGAATCTCGTGTTCCTATATCCATCCTTCAACCATGAAACCTTACTATTTTCCTTCCAGTAGACTTCCTCTTCCCTAAAGGCTTTTTCAATTTTTGTTTTCAGATCAGTCATCCACTGAAAATCTGGTCTCGCTTTTGATGATTCCAAATCCAGTTCCTCCCGATATTTCTTCAGCTGCTCCTTAGAGTTAAGGTTCGAGCTACGTTTCCACTTTGCCAATTCTTTCCTGCAGTCTGCAATGCGGTCTGATACTCCTCGGTTTTGATCAGAGGGATGTCTATTCCAACCTCTCTTAATGACTTCCAAAGTCTCCGGTTTGGAACATCACCTTTTATCAAACCAAAATATCTTTTTCCTCTCCATTGGGCCTGCAACTAGCTTTGTCAGCATAGGTCGATGATCGGAACCTAGCCTTGCAAGGTATTCACAATGTACTCGAGGAAATAATCTGAACCATTCTGCATTCCCAAATGCTCTATCTAGCCGGCACTGTATCCAAACTTTTTCTTTCTCTCCATTCAGAAGAGTAATTTCTCTTCTACCTGCCCAAGATAGCCGATTACCAAAGCTTGGAATCTCTTTGATTCTGCAGTCTCTAACCAATTATCGGAACTAATAAAATGTTGATTCCGGTCTGATTGTACCTCCAAGCTTCTCTGAGTTTTTCATTATCTCGTTGAAATCTCCAGCTAGAAAGCAGGCTGCATTCCTATGTATACCAATACTTTTTAACTTCTCCCATACAAACCGTCAATGTTGTCGCACTGGGTCTCCATACACAAAGGATATGTAATATACTACGGATCCCACTGTCACCTTTGTGTCAATCAATCTGTTATCTGAATACAACACATCTACCACATGTGACCTCTTACAGAATAAAGCCAATCCTCCACTAAGACCCACTGGATTTACCAAAAAGTTGTGATCATAACCCAACAATCTCTGAAAACTTAACACGTGATCACTAGATTTTTTAGTCTCTAGGAGAAACAAAAAGTCTGGAAAATGCTCACCACACATTTCCTCTAGGTGTCGAACTGTCAGGGTGTTCCTCAATCCCCAGCAGTTCCAACAGAGCATCGTCATATATTCGAACTGGATGGTTTCTGGTGAACCATCAAACCTGCAGCTTGTTTGGAGATTTAGATGACACCTCCGAGTTATCATTCGCCTTCTCTTGATAGACTGATCTTTATCATGTTCCATATCCTTTGGTATCTCTGCATTCTTCTTATCCTCTATAGCAGGACTTCTTATATTCCTTTTCTTTCTCGTCCATGACGATGTTCTGTTCTGAGAAGGTTTACTTCTGGTACTAGTGGCCGACGAAGTAGCTTTGGTACATCCAATCCTGAAGCCATGAGTATTTGTGGGTGGGATGGAACTCCCAGACCCCTCACCTAAGCGTGGCTTGATATTCTGGTCCTTAAGCTCTCCTTGCTTAGTTCCTGCTGCTTCAGTCTCATCGACTGTTAACATTGTATCCGAACACACCACGGGGGTTTGTAGATTCCTACTTTGTTCCTCTGCTACCCTTACACCTTGATTATCCTCTGAAAGTTCTCTCCTTGTCTCAGCCAATACATTATCAAAAACCCTCTCTGCTGGTTCAAAGTCAAACACCTTTCTTTTATCTTTGTGTAAATCCTTAGTGATTCTTGGTGCATCCTCGAGTCTTAGGAATGATCTTTGTGCTATTGGGTTTTTTGACAACTCTTCTAATGTCTTTTTCATCCTGAATTCTCTGATACGTCTCTCCTCTGGGTTCATACAATTCATGTATAACATCTGTTCAAAAACTTCCGGTATCACAATAGAGGGTAGTGGCTCAAACTCAGGTGGGATTGTTGGACCTAACAACGGCATTATCTGCTCAACCAGATCAGTGTGATATTGTCATTGAGTAGGAGCTCTACTCATTTGGTCATTCCTCTGATTAACCATATTGTTATTCCGGCTTTTCTGTCCATTAAACAGAGGACATCTCTGTTTCTCGTGATTCAATCTCATGTAGTGGAAACATTTCTTTCGTATTATTTCATATTCGACCTCAACAATCGCCACTGAGCCGTTCGGTAGGGTGACAGATTTTGTGTCTCGTATCGGTTGTGTCAAATATAATACCACCAATACCCGAAAAAATTCCTGGAGATGCGGCTTTTCGGGATCATATGCTATCTCCTTTACTTGCCCGATCGCACTGGCCACTGCATCTATGGTCTTTAGAGTAAAGTAATTAACCGAGATTTTATAGAGACGTATCCATACCTGCGCAAACTGCAGAAAAGTTGCAGGAGGGTTCTCCACCCACCGGTCCATTGACATCCCCCAATCATCAAAGGTCCAAAAACCACTCTTGAGAATCATTAGTAGATCTGTTTCAAGTTCAAAGATGAACTGGAAGCTATCTTTCGTTAGGGCAATGTGTAACACCCGTGTTCCGCGGACTAGTTGGTTCGGTAAAGGTTGGTGTTGAATCCGAATGTTTAAGGGATAAAGGGATCGAGATGGATCCGAACAGTTTAAGCAGTTTTGACCGAGTCAAGTGATAAACTGGGATGGGACAGTCTTAATCCAAGCTGGGCGGATTATTCGAGTACGCGGTCAGTCTGGACAGTCTGGATGGGACAGTACGTGGTCAGTCTGGACAGTCCGGGTGGGACAGTACGCAGTAGGACTGACTGATCCGAACTGGATCGAATGGGGAAATATTCTAAGTGTTGGGTCAAACGCGGGTTGACTTGTTGACTTCGTGTTGACTTTCGTTGACTTCGTGCTGACTTGACTTTAGGAATATTCGGAGGAATATTCCTTTAGAGCATATTCGAGAGAATATTCTATGGTATATTCTGAGCATATTCTAGGCAGATATTTAGGGCAGTTTGCTCTATAAAAACCGAACCTGCCCATTATTTCTCGGTTTTGGGAGGCTGAAAAACTGAAGAAAAAGCCTTAGAGAGATTTCAGAGAGAAAACTGGAGTTCGTGGGCTATCTGATCGAGACCGTGGGTGATCTGATCGTGGCTGTGGGAAACGGCAAAGTCTGGGGGATCGGCGATAAGAGGTGTCAGAACTGAACCGGATCAAGGCAAACGAATCCGTTGGCTAAGGTGAGTGCGTGACCGTGGGCTACATGTTTAGCTCGTTTTCTTGCATATATTCACTTAGTCTTGATTGTTTGGGTGATTCCGACTGTTTGCTTATCATTATTCTATTTCTGCTTGCTTGTCTCGATGATTGAATCCGTGTATCGGATTAATCAGGCTTGACAAGTGCCTGTACTGATGTCTGAACTGGCTCGTCCTGATGATTAGTTTCGTTTATCGGAATAATCAGGCTTGACGAGTGACTGTACTGATGTCTGAGCTGATAAGCATGACTGACTGATTGAATGAACTGTTTGATTGCGATATCTATTCTGTGGCTAAGTGGGACGGGATGACCGTTCTCACTAAGCAATTCTGTTGCTTATGCCTCCTTTATGGATGCAGGTAAAGAAATTACCCGCGAAGGTAATCCGAGTGTCTGAACCGCGAGACTAAGGCAATGAAGGGAAGGATGGTGGTTTCGGGTAGAACATAAGGTCTTGTATTAAAACGATGTAATAGCTTATAGCGAACTTACCGTTGTACTTGAACCTCATTTAATAAGAAATCAGTTTATGTGTTAAAAAGACTTGTCTAATCGGATTAAATGCTGAAAAACGGTTAAGTAAGAAAAACGTTTGAAAATGGCTAAGTCTGGCCGAACTGTCCGAACCAGAACCTTACTGCGGTAAGGAAATCCGGGTAGGGGTGTTTCAATTTGGTATCAGAGTATTTACGGTTCTAGGACAGTCTAGCATAAACGGGTTAGTGGGTTTAATCCATCCTTCCAATGCCTGATGTCTCGCGGTAAGTATGTTTCTGTGTTAAACTGTTTCTGTGTGAAACTTTAAGTTAGTGCTGGGCTAACTTACCTAGGTCTGGTCACTGTAGATGGCAAAGAGAGACCGAACTCTGAGAGGAACGGTTGGGGAAACTGGCGAGAATTCTGGAAATACCGTGGCTAGGAATGCAGCCGTGGACCAAGAAGAAATCCAGAATACTGCAAATCCGACTGTCGCTGCTGCTACGAATGTTACTGTGGCTGCCGCTGCAGTTCCTATTGGATTGGAAGCAGTGTTAGGCTTGCTGGCTCAGGTCTTGGCGAGACTGCCGGCTGTTACGACTGCTCCAGTGGTACCACCGCCTGTGGCAAATGTAGAACCGGTGGTAGAGGATGCGGAAGTGATCTATGAGCCTAGGATTCCATCTTACCTAAAGATGATGGATCACATGCAGAAGCTGGAAACTAAGTTCTTTGCTGGGGGAACAAAGCCTATGGAGGCGGATCAGTGGATATCAAGGCTTGAACGGAACTTTGACTCAATCCGTTGCCCTGGTTCTTACAGGAAAGACCTTGCGGTACACTACCTGGAAGGGGATGCGCATACTTGGTGGCTGGGTGTGGTAGGACGATTCGGAAATCGGGATTGTACTTGGGGCCTGTTCTGTGATGAGTTTAGGTCCAAGTATTTTCCCCAGGAAGCTTTGGATAAGTTGGAAAGTGTTTTTTTGGACTTACGTCAAGGAACCATGACTGTGAGGGAATATGAGGCCGAGTTTATTAGCCTCAAGAAGTACGCTGGGCGTGAAATGGAGGAAGAAAAAGTCCAAATCCGCAGGTTCATGCGTGGACTGCGAGTTGAGCTTCAGAATCGGTGTCAGATTCGTAACTATGCATCTTTTTCAGAACTGGTTGAGAAAGCAGCTCAACAGGAAGTTGGGTTGATTGAAGAAACTAAGTTGCTGAGTGTTGGACAGCAAGTTCAATCCGGAAATGGTGCTGCTGGGAAAAACAAGAAGTGGGTTAAGAATGTCACTTCTGGCAAGTCATCTGTAGGACGCAGTGTGTGTCCAACTTGTGGAAAAATGCATTTTGGTGCATGTCGGTCTGCTTCTGGGGCGTGTCACCGCTGTGGTAGCATGAGTCACATGGTTCGTGACTGCCCTGAAGAAGATTTAAGAGCAAAGAATCCGGGAAAGGATGTAATGAAAAAGTTGTGCTACAACTGTGGTGAAGTTGGGCACTTCAAGATGCAGTGTCCCAAACTGGTGCAGCAAGCTGGGAAACGAGCAAGTGAGGAACTGTACCCGGTTGCAAAGAGGCAAGCCATGATGCCTCGGGTATATACCATCGGTGAGGAGAGCATGGTCGCAAGCACGTCTCATCCGATCACTGGTAGGTCCTATCACTTACCTTGGAATTAATTTCTTTGTGAAATTGCTTGCTGTGTGCTAGCTTAGGTTTCTTAGCATTCAAGATGAATGTGTAGGGACTTTAATTATGGGTGGTGTGGCAACCCATGTTCTGTTTGATTCCGGTGCATCGCATTGCTTTGTGCACCCGGATATGATTGGGAATGGAGGATTCCTAAGGGAACCTTGGAATGGTTACGGGGTAGTTCAGGCAGCAGGAGGCCAAGTCATGACTACCCTTGGATTAGTCCGAAACATCTCAGTAATGATTGGGGAGGTGGACATGCCGGCTGACTTGAGGATTTGTCGAGTGAAGTCTTATGATGTTATCATGGGAATGGATTGGCTCGGGAAGTACAAGGCGCATCTAGACTGTCATCGGGGACGAGTTTGCTTCGAGACAGACAAAGGGAAACTGGAATTTCAGGGAGTTAGACCCACAATGGGTAGCTTGATTGTTTCTGCAATTCAAGTAGAACGGATGTTGGAGAAAGGTTGTGAAGCATATCTGGCTGCGATCACAACTGTGGAAGTCGGGTTAGATGAGGATCTTAAAGATATTCCGGTGATAAATGAGTTTGAGGACGTATTCCAAGCACTAACTGGATTACCATCAGCTCGTTCTGATCCGTTCACGATTGAGCTTGAGCTTGGAACGGCTCCGATATCTAAGGCACCTTACCGAATGGCACCAGCAGAGATGGCCGAATTAAAGAAGCAGTTAACTGAGCTGATGGAAAAGGGTTTCGTGAGACCAAGCACTTCACCGTGGGGCGCACCGGTGCTGTTTGTAAAGAAGAAAGATGGAAGTTTCAGACTTTGCATCGATTATCGTGGATTAAACAGAGTAACTGTGAAGAATAAGTACCCTCTTCCAAGGATAGATGAGTTGTTCGATCAACTCAGAGGTGCTACTTGGTTCTCAAAAATTGATTTAGCTTCGGGTTATCATCAGATTCCAATAGATGAGCCAGATATTCGAAAGACTGCATTTCGGACAAGGTACGGGCACTATGAGTTTGTGGTCATGCCCTTCGGGTTAACGAATGCACCAGCTGCATTCATGAAGTTGATGAACAACGTGTTCAGAGATTACTTGGATGAATTCGTGATCATCTTTATAGATGATATCTTGGTCTACTCAAAAGATCAGGAAGAGCACAAGGTTCACTTACGGATGGTGATGAACAGATTAAGGGAACAGAAACTATTTGCCAAGCTTAGCAAGTGTAGCTTTTGGCAAAGGGAAATTGGCTTTTTGGGTCATGTGGTCTCGGATAAGGGAGTATCTGTTGACCCGGAAAAGATTAAGGCAATTGCGGATTGGCCTAGACCCAGGAACGCATCAGAGATAAGAAGTTTTCTGGGATTGGCTGGGTATTATCGGAGATTTGTTAAAGGATTTGCGAGCATGGCACAACCAATGACTCGATTAACTGGGAAAGATGTTCAGTTTGTTTGGTCAGCAGATTGTGAGAAGAGTTTTTCTAAGCTAAAGGAAATGCTTACGAGTACTCCAGTGTTGATTCTACCAAGGGCCGATGAGCCTTATGTGGTGTATACGGATGCATCGCGAGTGGGACTTGGGTGTGTCCTGATGCAAGAAGGCAAGGTAATCGCTTATGCTTCAAGGCAGCTAAGGAAGCATGAAGGAAATTATCCTACCCACGACTTAGAAATGGCTGCGGTAGTTTTTGCACTTAAGATTTGGAGATCTTATCTTTACGGAGCAAAAGTCCAAATCTTCACGGACCATAAAAGTTTGAAGTACATCTTCACTCAACCGGAACTGAATTTGAGACAAAGGAGATGGATGGAAACAGTGGCTGACTTTGATATGGAGATAGCTTATCATCCGGGTAAGGCTAACTTAGTGGCGGATGCCTTAAGCCGGAAAAGAGTGGCAGTGGATTCAGAGAAAGATATGGAAGGACTGGTCCATATGGTTAGGATCTTGCGTCTAACTGCTTTAAGTAACGGAGTGGAACCGTTGGGTCTTGGGGCAGCGGATCAGGCTGACCTGCTTACTAGGGTTCGATTAGCCCAAGAGATGGATGAGAATCTGATCAAGGCGTCACAGGGTGATAAGGCAGAATATCAGACTTCGAACAATGGAACAATTGTGGTGAATGGGCGAGTGTGTGTTCCGAATGATGGGAAATTACGAGAAGAAATTCTTAAGGAAGCACATCAGTCTAGATTCTCAATTCACCCTGGATCAACTAAGATGTATCGAGACTTAAAGCGATACTACCATTGGGTTGGAATGAAACGAGATGTGGCTAAGTGGATAGCTGGGTGTTCTATCTGTCAAATGGTTAAGGCAGAACTTCAGGTCCCAAGCGGATTGCTGCACAGTTTACCAGTTCCTGAGTGGAAGTGGGACATGATCACGATGGACTTCGTGACTGGATTGTCGTCATGCGACAAGAAAGATTCGATATGGGTGATTGTGGACAGATTAACAAAGTCTGCGCATTTTCTTGCGATCAATAAGTCGGATAACGCGGTGGTTCTGGCCAAGCTTTACGTTGAGGAAATCGTTAAGTTACATGGAGTACCGGCAAGCATAGTTTCAGACCGAGACTCAAGATTTACTTCAGCCTTTTGGAAGGCGTTGCAGAAGGCAATGGGAACTAGGGTTCACATGAGTACGTCTTACCACCCGCAAACTGATGGACAATCTGAGAGGACGATCCGAACACTTGAAGACTTGTTGCGAGCTTGTGTTTTGGATTGGGGTGGAAAATGGGAACAGTATTTGCATTTGGCTGAATTTTCTTATAATAATAGCTACCAAGCTAGTATCGGAATGTCGCCGTATGAAGCTTTATATGGGCGGCCGTGTCGAACTCCTTTATGTTGGACCCAAGTGGGGGAGCGAAGCATTTTTGGTCGTGACTTTGTGGAAGAAACGACAGAAAGGATAAGGGTTTTAAAGCTTAAGATGAAAGAAGCTCAAGATAGACAGAAAAGTTATGCGGATAAACGTCGGAAACACTTGGAATTTGAAGTAGGAGATATGGTTTATCTCAAAACAGTCACATACAAGGGAAAAGATTGGGCATCAAAGAATAGCAAACTAAGCCCAAGATACATGGGACCATATAGGATTCTAGAGCGAATCGGTCCGGTTGCTTACAGACTGGAATTACCTACATCTATGGTTGCATTTCATAATGTATTCCACGTTTCTATGCTAAGGAAGTACATAAGTGACCGAGATAATGTTAGGACTGAACCACCTCCGGATTTACGAGAAAATTTGACAATTGAAGGCAGACCAGTCCAGATTGTAGGAAGAAAAGTGAAGGCAGATCAAAAGAAGAAAGTAAAAATGATCCAAGTTGTTTGGGATTGTGATGGGGAGGAAGAGACAACTTGGGAATCAGAATCAAGGATGAAATCCGAATTTCCTAAGTGGTTCGAAAAACTAAAAGAAGTTGCTGAAAAAGGAAAGAAAATTCGGAAACGAATTTCCTAAGTTTTTCGAAAAACTAAAGGAGGTTGCTGGAAAAGGAAAGAAGATTCGAGGACGAATCTTAGCTAAGTGGGGGAGATTTGTAACACCCGTGTTCCGCGGACTAGTTGGTTCGGTAAAGGCTGGTGTTGAATCCGAATGTTTAAGGGATAAAGGGATCGAGATGGATCCGAACAGTTTAAGCAGTTTTGACCGAGTCAAGTGATAAACTGGGATGGGACAGTCTTAATCCAAGCTGGGCGGATTATTCGAGTACGCGGTCAGTCTGGACAGTCTGGATGGGACAGTACGTGGTCAGTCTGGACAGTCCGGGTGGGACAGTACGCAGTAGGACTGACTGATCCGAACTGGATCGAATGGGGAAATATTCTAAGTGTTGGGTCAAACGCGGGTTGACTTGTTGACTTCGTGTTGACTTTCGTTGACTTCGTGCTGACTTGACTTTAGGAATATTCGGAGGAATATTCCTTTAGAGCATATTCGAGAGAATATTCTATGGTATATTCTGAGCATATTCTAGGCAGATATTTAGGACAGTTTGCTCTATAAAAACCGAACCTGCCCATTATTTCTCGGTTTTGGGAGGCTGAAAAACTGAAGAAAAAGCCTTAGAGAGATTTCAGAGAGAAAACTGGAGTTCGTGGGCTATCTGATCGAGACCGTGGGTGATCTGATCGTGGCTGTGGGAAACGGCAAAGTCTGGGGGATCGGCGATAAGAGGTGTCAGAACTGAACCGGATCAAGGCAAACGAATCCGTTGGCTAAGGTGAGTGCGTGACCGTGGGCTACATGTTTAGCTCGTTTTCTTGCATATATTCACTTAGTCTTGATTGTTTGGGTGATTCCGACTGTTTGCTTATCATTATTCTATTTCTGCTTGCTTGTCTCGATGATTGAATCCGTGTATCGGATTAATCAGGCTTGACAAGTGCCTGTACTGATGTCTGAACTGGCTCGTCCTGATGATTAGTTTCGTTTATCGGAATAATCAGGCTTGACGAGTGACTGTACTGATGTCTGAGCTGATAAGCATGACTGACTGATTGAATGAACTGTTTGATTGCGATATCTATTCTGTGGCTAAGTGGGACGGGATGACCGTTCTCACTAAGCAATTCTGTTGCTTATGCCTCCTTTATGGATGCAGGTAAAGAAATTACCCGCGAAGGTAATCCGAGTGTCTGAACCGCGAGACTAAGGCAATGAAGGGAAGGATGGTGGTTTCGGGTAGAACATAAGGTCTTGTATTAAAACGATGTAATAGCTTATAGCGAACTTACCGTTGTACTTGAACCTCATTTAATAAGAAATCAGTTTATGTGTTAAAAAGACTTGTCTAATCGGATTAAATGCTGAAAAACGGTTAAGTAAGAAAAACGTTTGAAAATGGCTAAGTCTGGCCGAACTGTCCGAACCAGAACCTTACTGCGGTAAGGAAATCCGGGTAGGGGTGTTTCACAATGCCCCTAACCCTTTCATATATCTTCCATATCCTTGGCACCGTACGTAACATCTTGGCCATGTTTTGAGATTCCGGATTCAGTAGACGTCCAATCAAACTTCTGGCATTTCTCTCCATCGCACTAAAGCCGTCATCATCCGTTAGAGTAACAGGAAGATCTTCCTCAATAGACATGGTTTTGAAAGTTTGGTTTTAAATTCCGTCCATTAGCAATAAAAATAATGCCTTATGTTGCCAATGACGAAACTTTACACCAGGCGGTTGTGTCGAGAAGGTATGATATTCTAAGAACCCTAGAGAAACTTCGAGTTTCCTTGAAGATTTAAGGAGAAATGTCGTGAAATCAAGAAAATCAGCAAAATTGTGTGAGAAAAAATGGAAAATTTCCTTAAAATTCTGGTGAGCGGCAAGGCAATATTCCTTCCGAAAGTTTACTCCATTTTGATTGGCTGAGGTAAAGCTTCTAATTAAAGGAGAGAGTCCTAAACAAAACATTTTCGTAATCACGAAACCCGTCCTGAACTCCTCTTTTGACCTTGTTTATGGCAAAACGAAACTTCTATTTTCTTTTTGTAAAATATTTATAGAAATATGTTGTTTCAACCAACAAACCAAACACCCTAATTAAATCATTAAATTATTTGGACTAATAGTCACTAAAGATCAAACAGTTTCCTCTCTTGATTCAATTTGGTCGTACACAAGAAAGTAATCAGACATATCTATGTTGCTTCATGTATTCTTTCCCATTCGAAAATCAATTTTCCATCCTCTTCTCATCATTGTATAGGTGAAAATTATTCTGCTGATAAATTGGTTTCACATTGAAATATTGAATGCAAATTTGATTTTCTTAGACTGGTTTTCTCATAAAGTACTGTACCCTCCTAGGAAAAACTCCAAGAAATATGTTAGAATATTCTTAAATAGAATAATTCTAAATAACTACAACTAGTTTCTAAAAATCCTGATAGTATTATTTAAATTAAAAAATATGAAACCATTCACAATCTATAAACTAAAAAATGGGAACAAAAATAAAATAAAATATAAAAAATTAACATTGTATCTTGCTCATCAATTGAAAATCCTGGTTTTATTTCATATACTGTTTGAACGTTGTGAATGTAAAATCTGAAACTAGTTTTCGAAGTAATATATTTAGGAGTAAAATTTTCGTTCAATGAGCCAAAATAATTTGGTTTTAAATCGAATGAATATACGTTATTGATTAACCAAATGATCAAAGATGAAACACGATGAAAAATAAAGAATAATAATACAAGATGGAATTAAAAAAAAAAAAAACATGAACAATAAGACGAGTGCAAAGTGTTTTCCAGAATTGAATACAATCAATTGTTTCAAATGTAATTTGTTTAGCTTGTAATTAGATCTCCCTTTTTGTTATCCTCTATCTTCCTTATATGGGAGAATTGCTATCTCGAATCACCTTTTTGATCTTTGGATGCACGTCATCTTCACGATCTTAGAATTGGGTTTTGTGGATCCTAAGTGGACTTCGACCAACAATATTTGAGCTGAATCCTGTTTAGGTTGAATCCTCATAAACATTATGCTAAAGGATTAGATGAGTCTACGGAACTCGGGAATATTTATCATTATCTAGGCTTTATTTGGATTGGATTTAGTGTGAAATCTGACACGAACATTGTCATTTAGATATAGTGTCGTAAATTCAAATTATGTAGTGTTTTTGTGTGAATTTAATTTAGATGATAAAAAGAATTTTTTTAAATAAACTAATGTCAATATTTAAAATGAAAGCCACGTTTGTTTTATTCTATTTTTCGAAATAAAACTTATGTTTTCGGGAAAATGCTTTGCCATATATATAAACTTGGTCGATTCGTTCAAAAATTGTCTTCTCAATACGAACAAATTATGAATGTGAATAATTACATGTTTTCAACAAGAGTCAAACATGTCGTCTTTATTGGCATTAAAATAATTTAAAATAATAAGACGTGACGACTAACCTGACGTTTCACATATCTATGCAAAATCCTAATGCACGTATACTCATCCACTATATATTATGAATTCAAGTTGGTACCATAGGTTATAAACGTGGATCCAACAACAAAACAACTAATCTCTCTCTCTCTCTCTCTCTCTCTCTCTCTCTCTCTCTCTCTCTCTCTCTCTCTCTCTCTCTCTCTCTCTCTCTCTCTCTCTCTCTCTCTCTCTCTCTCTCTCTTCTCTCTCTCTCTCTCTCTCTCTCTCTCTCTCTCTCTCTCTCTCTCTCTCTCTCTCTCTCTCTCTCTCTCTCTCTCTCTTCTCTCTCTCTCTCTCTCTCTCTCTCTCTCTCTCTCTCTCTCTCTCTCTCTCTCTCTCTCTCTCTCTCTCTCTCTCTCTCCTCTCTCTCTCTCTCTCTTCTCTCTCTCTCTCTCTCTTCTCTCTCTCTCTCTCTCTCTCTCTCTCTCTCTCTCTCTCTCTCTCTCAAAACCTAAGATGGATAAAACATCAATCCAATTCTTCTTCTTGGTACTTCTAACCATTGTTTCTTGTTCGAGTGCTCAAACAAATCTTGGAGAAGTTGGTAAGCTATACTTTTGATATTTGGCCATTTTCTCCCTACAAATATGGCTTACAAGTCTTTTTCTAATTTGCATTTAAAAAACTATATATCATAATCGATTGATGGATGAATGTAGAGGACGAAAGCGACTTTAGCTATGAGCAGAACCAAGAGAACGGGCCAGAGAAATGGGGGAAACTAAAGCCGGAATGGAAAATGTGCGGAAAAGGAGAGTTGCAATCTCCAATTGATCTTACGAACGATAGAGTTAAACTTGTTTATCATCTTGGAAGGCTTACTAAAGACTACAAACCTTCCAACGCCACTCTCAAAAATAGAGGCCATGACATGATGGTATATTATATTATTACCCATTTACATATCCCTCATTTATAATTCCATAGATCTACATATATAATCTATAAAATAAAATTTTCGCAGTTGAGATTTGAAGAAGAGTCAGGAAGTATTAAGATCAATGGTACTGAATATCAACTCCTACAGCTTCATTGGCATTCTCCCTCTGAACATACTATCAATGGAAGAAGGTGTGCAACATTCTAAAACATATGTACATATATAATGTTTATATAAAAAATACTATATATTATAGAGAAATTGGGTTGGATAGCCAAAATAAAATAAAAATTAGCAAACTAACCAAAAATCTCTCATGTGGAAAAATTCTAATCATTGGATCTATGAGTTTTGGTTAGTTTTCTAATTTTTTAGTTTTGGCTATATTATACATGTCCCATATTGTAGTTTTTATTATTTTTACGAAAGTAATTGTAATTACAACTTCTAACTAGGCTGGTCCCATGTGTCAAATGTATACACACATGTTTGTTAGTTATAACGTTTTTTGTTTTTCTTTTGGTCAACCTTTTTTGTTTGGTTTTTTTTTTTTTGTCGGCGAACTGATCTATTAGATAACGGAGTTATACATGCAGTTATGACCAACTAACTATTTTTGGGTTTAAAGCATTGTTACTTAAAGAAGAAAATAAAATGTAAATAATAAAAATGGCAGATTTGCACTAGAGCTGCACATGGTTCACCAGAGTATTAACGGAAGTATGGCTGTTCTCACAGTGCTCTACAAAATCGGACGACCAGACTCTTTTCTCAGATTGGTAAAAATCTCCTTTTCATTCAAAAAAAAAAAAAAAGAATCAACCTCCAAATCTATGCTTAATTGCATCTTTCCTTTTTGAAATTAATTAAGCTTTTAATGTCTACATTAGTTAAGCTTTTGACGTCTAACTAATAGTCAGTCCGTGCTATTTTTAAGATGTTTTAAAGATTTTTTGCTTCGCTTTATTTAATTGTTATGTAAATATTAATTTTATTTGATGTTTTGTAACTATTTGAATTATACAGTTTTTTTTTAAATTATAAGTTGAATTATTTTAGTTAAATATTAAATAATTTTTTTATATAAAAATAATATATATATATATATATAAGTTTTATATTTTGTTAATTTTTATGTTTTTAGCCAAATCATCTATAAAATGAAACACAAAGTGTAATTTTTTTCTTTTGTCGTTAGATGGAGAATAAATTAGGGGTGATTACTGATCAAAATGAAGAAGAGAAAAATATAGGAATGATTGATCCAAAAAAGATTGAAATTGGGAGCAGAAAATATTACAGATATATTGGATCACTTACCACTCCTCCTTGTACGCAGAATGTTACTTGGACCATCGTTAAAAAGGTATATATATTCACCTATATATTTATATCTTATTTTCAAAATTATTTTTCTGTTTTTCTTACCTAATTTATGACTATTTATATTTATTTGGCTGATTTTCAGATAAGGACCGTGACGAAAGAACAAGTGAGGCTACTCAGAGTAGCTGTCCATGATGTGAGTTTTATTTAAATAAAATTATAAGTACGATACTAAATATATATCGTACTTATCGAATTTTATAACTTTATTATATCTGAGCAATGAAATATATATGTTTGCAAAATGATTTGCAGAATTCAAATACAAATGCGAGGCCGGTCCAACCTACAAATAAGCGCGTGGTACATTTATTCAGACCAAAATCTTCTTGAATCAAATACAATACAATTTTATGGATTTTTAATTCATTTTAAACAGTGTAATTTTTATACAATACAAAAATATAGCATAATGATATGTATTTGATATTATCGTGGTGATGTCATCTATTTTAAAATTCGCATTATTTATATTATTGGTCAAAAATAAAAATTGTGTTTTCTGATTATTTTTGGTATTTTCATGGTCCTCAACAATAATTAAAAACAAATATACAATGATATTTCACGAAACATATGTAGCTAGAATAGGTAGTTATCTGAGATATATACTTGATCTGATTTTTTTTTATTTTTAATACATTATGATTTTAAGATATATATCGAAAGTGTCAAATTCTAATACGTGATTATTATTATTTTTTAAACTTTGATCAACTAATAATAAAAATAAATTGGTCAATTGGTATCTTAAATAATTCTATTTCTTATGATAAATTAAAAAAATTTGTGATAATTTTTAAAAATATAATAAACAAATGAATGGGAATTTCAAAAAAATTATGTCCCATTCAAAATCTCTATTTTATTCCCTTTTCCGTCTATCTATTATATTTTTTTCTTGTCGGTGGGTACCACTGACCATATTCTTCCCACGCATGGAGAAGAGTCGAACTCCTAAGTTGCAGCACATATCTATTTTGATCATCTAAAAGAAAAATATTCATTTTGGGTTCATCAAAAATTACCGAAAACTAAAAATTTGGAGAAAATATACATTTTGCTACAACAAAGTGATATAATTTCCATTTAATGCAAATCAAAAACAAAAATGGAAAATCCAAATACAAAAGTAAAAATTTAGTAACAAAATGTAAATTTTCACAAGTTACAAGAGCGAAATAGAAATAATAAAACTGGACGAAGTTAACAAATCAGGACAATTAACAATTACGACAAAAATTCCAAAAGATATAAATATGTGCATGGAGGAAGATATAGAACATTGTGTCTCAAAACAGAACATTATTAGATCAATCATATCTTTTGCAACCACAATGATTATGGCTCTCTTTCTTCAAATCATCACATCTTTTCTCTTAATTACCACCACCGCCTCATCACCTCACGGCTTCACCGTTGATTTAATCCACCGTCGCTCTAATTCATCTTCTTCTCAACCCTCCACTACTGATCAGCTCGGATCATCTCCGTATGCCGATACCGTCTTTGATACCTTCGAGTATCTAATGAAACTACAAATCGGTACTCCTCCTGTGGAGATCGAAGCTTTTTTAGACACAGGAAGCGACATCATATGGACACAATGTTTGCCTTGTCTTAACTGTTACGAGCAAGAAACTCCTATATTCGACCCTTCAAAATCCTCAACCTACAAAGAGAAAAGATGCGACAGCCCTGACCACTCTTGTCCTTACGAGATTATTTACGTAGACCAAAGCTATTCCAAGGGAACATATGCGAGCGAGACGGTGACGCTCCATTCCACTTCAGGCCAACCCTTTGTGATGGCTGAAACCACCATTGGTTGTGGCCACAACAACTCAGGGCTATTAGCCCCAAAATCTTCTGGCATTGTTGGTCTAAATTGGGGATCGTCATCTCTCATCTCTCAGATGGGAGATGACTTCCTAGGTCTATTCTCTTACTGCTTTTCTGGTAAGGGAACTAGTAAGATCAATTTTGGAGGGAACGCCATTGTGGCAGGAGACGGGACGGTTGCAACTAATATGTTTAGAAAGGGATAAACCGAACTTCTATTACCTAAACCTAGACGCGGTCAGCGTTGGAGAGACTCGCGTTGAGACATTGGGGACACCGTTTCACTCCTTAGACGGGAACATAATCATAGATTCTGGAACCACTTACACGTACTTGCCGGAGAGCTACTGCAGCAAAGTGAAGGATGATGTGGATAATGTTGTGACAACGGATCGAACAGCTTTTTCGGGTGAAATGCTTTGCTACAATACCGAAGACATAAAGATCTTTCCGGTGATC
Organism: Pseudoturritis turrita; assembly: GCA_900406555.1. Classification (NCBI taxonomy): domain Eukaryota; kingdom Viridiplantae; phylum Streptophyta; class Magnoliopsida; order Brassicales; family Brassicaceae; genus Pseudoturritis; species Pseudoturritis turrita. The sequence goes on from OVBL01000399.1 coordinate 721,211, forward strand.
ACAATGCATTTCTTGGGCGGTGCGGATCTAGTCTTGGATACAATATGTATGTGGATAATGGAGGAGTCTATTGTGTGGCGATTATGTGTGTTGATCCGACACAATATGCAATCTTTGGGAACAGAGCACAGAACAATTGGTTGGTGGGTTATGATACTTCTTCACAGCTCGTTTCTTTTAAATCCACCGATTGTTCTGCACTGTGGAGTTAGTCTCATTCTGCAGAATCTACTCTTTAGTTTTTCATATTCTAAATTCCGTTTGTTCTATATATTTATTTGTTTCATTAAAAGAGATATGGTTTAATGAAGAATATGCATGCGATAGAGCCAATCAACATACATCCAAGTAGTATTGTAGAGCCTAAGTTTCACATTGGTTGGTGAGAAAATCACAATCTGCTCCAATCTCAACTCTTCTAAATTTCCATTTTTCTCAATGATATAAGAGTAGTGAAATCAGTAATATCGAAAAACTGAGAATTGTACCTTAGATATAACCAAGAAAAAAAAGCTCTATGGTGTCTAGCCTCTCACAGCTTGAACCGTTGCAATCATGTGAGCCATGACAAGAGCGTATCGAACAGCGGTGTGCTGTGGAGTGTAGTTGTCTGCAAGTCCAAACTCCTCAAAGCTGAGTTCTATGTTGACAAACTTACCCGGCAAAGACCTTTTAGACAGAGCTTCATGCCACATCTCCAAGAACTCCTCCATCACTTTTCTTGCCTTCTCAATCGATGATATAGGAAGATACTCCACCTGAATAACACACACACAGCCTTTAGTTACAACCCCACAAACTCCAAATCAAGATTACAAGAAACAAGACAATCTGTATAAAAAAAAACAAAGGAGATTTCATCTTCTAGAGGCATCAATATTGGTCAATGTTAATCATCTGTCTTAACCTCAAACTCTAACATTATAAATAGCATCAAGAATCATCACCAAAAGAGAATAGCCCCAGTCCAATGATAATATACCCTTTTGGTGAAGATTACAATGTTATAACTGAGATAACAAGAAACTCTGTCAACAAACAAATTTCGATAAAAAAAAAAACAAGGATTTCATTTCATCTTCTAGATGCATCAAAATTGTTAATCATCTGTCTATAAAATTGTAAATAGCATCAACAAAAGGGAATAGCTCCATATACCCTTTTGATGATGATTACCATTGAGATTGCCAAACAAGAGAATTTGGACAAAACACAAGGATTTTGATTTCATCTTCTAGATGCATCAACATTGTTATTCATCTTAATGACTGTAATAATCATCAACACCAAGATAAGGAAGGGGATTAGCATGATACCTCCATGACTATTCCTCTGACGTTCTCAGAATGAGTAGGAACCACTTTGCCAACCCTCAATCGAAAATCACCAAGTTGAAACTGAAACCCTTCAAAGTAAAGGGCGACTTTGGATTTGTAAGACTGAAGCTTCTCCATTATCAATTGGATGGAGGAATCTGCTTCAAGGACAATCCTCTGCGACCTGATGATGAAATAGTACTTGCTCGGCTGATCCGCTAACGAAATCCCTAGAAAATCACGCGGAAACTCCGCTTGATTCGACTGATCTGTGCCATGAAAATCTCGAGAGAGTTACTTAACGCAAAGAAGAGAGGAAGAGAATGAGGTAAGAGGGAAACCTCGCAACATGGGTTTGTAATAGTTGAGAGTGGCTTTCCATCTTCCTTCTTTGACGCCATTGATGCTTTCTACGCACTGTGTAGCTTCGTTGAGGATTTGGCTGCTCACTGTAGATCCTTGATTGGGTTGCCAATACAAAACCCTAGAAAACCCCGAGAGAGAGATTAACCAAACACACACAAAAATCCGAAATTTTGAAGAAATGATTCTTCAGATTTGTGGAATCATCAAACGTACCATTTGACAGGCATTGTTCTTGAGGGAGAAGAAAATGGCGGATCAAAAACTGTCCCCGTACAAGAATAAAAACAATTTGATCTTTTTGTACGGGTAAAATAACCCTAAATATACCCAATCATATTGAAATCGTTTTATCGAAATTTATTTATAAACCGTTTCGTTTTATTATTTTAAATTTTGAAAAATGGAAATCAAACCGTTTATTATGCTATCAACCCGAATATAAATTCTTCAAAGATTTAATTGTATACTATATGTATTAAAATAGGTATAATCATAAATCATGTTAAATCATTATAATATTAGATAAATAGTTATTTTTTAATTATTTTGTAGGCAAAAGCTAAATTAAAACCGAAACGAACGCCAAACCAAACTTAAAAAAAAAAAATCGAAATTCAAATGGTTTTATATGGTTTCAATTAACCCTGGATGTTCGGATCCGTTCGGTTCGGCTCTTTTGGGTTTTCGGGTTTTCAGGTATAGAGATATAAGAACCGTTCGGTATTTATGAAATTCGGATTAGGTTCGGTTCGGTTTCTTCCGGGTTTAGATCGGGTCCAAGTTCTCAAAATAAGAACCGTTCGAATATTTTTTACCTAAAATACTCAAAATTATTCGAAATTTTCCGAAAATACCCGAAAAGTTACTAGAATTTTTCGAAAATATCCGAAAAATAACAAAAAACTTTTAAAATAACCGAACTAATTTATATTTCGGGTATTTCAGATATCATTTCGGTTCTCGGTTCGGTTTCGGGTTCGGTTCGGATTTTCGGTACTACGTATTTATGATCCATTTGAGTATTTTAAAACTTCAGTTCAGATAATTTCGTTCGGATTCGGTTAGGTTTTTCGGTTCTGGGTTTTTTGGCGAGGACTAGTTTCAGTTGTTATAAACCGAAAAATAGATCAAAACCAAATTATAAACCGGTTTGTCAACGGAAAAGCGAGACTAAGAAAGAAATGGGCCACAAGCCCAGAAAACTCTCAATTAAATACTCCACTAAACCCATTTCTTCATCCTATCACTCTTCTTCAAAAATCTGCAGGAAGAGAAAGAAAAAAGAAAACCTCGAAATCCTCTGAAGCGACATTGTTGATTCGGCGCTACGCCGGAGATCGATAATTTCTCCCGCCGACTATTCTCCTTTTTAAGGTGTGTTTCGACTTTTCACGTTTCTGGGTTTTGTGTGTGTGTGTTCCGCTGTAAATTTTCAAACATCATCATCTCACTTTTTCCTTAAATTTGTTCCATCAAAAAGCTTGAATTCGGTCAATTGTGGGTCCCGACAATTTCTGCAGTTTGATTTTTCCTTAAAATCAAAGCCCTTTCTTTCTTCATCTCTGTTTTTGTTCTCCAAACCCTAGATTTCGGGATCGAACATTATCTCGAAGACGAGTCGCTAACATTAGCATATGGTTTCTTGGATTCACAATTTAACAATTATGTAATTTGGGGAAGTGAAAAAGGTTTTGATTGAAGTTAAATACAGTAGGGTCTAAAAGGTGGTTTGTCCGTTTTCATTCCATTAATTTTCCATTTTTTGACTAATGCTAAATACTCATCATACTCAGATGATTTCTTTCTTTAATCATATGATAATATTTTAGTAATCCATATCCTTGAGATGCTCCGTTTTACGAATCTTGTTTCTTGCTCCAACTTTATCACTTTGCAGGGTAATGTATCCATGTTGTCTCTCTTACTTGTTTTGTTTTGCTATTTTATACATTTTTTGATTAGTCTCTCATTTTTCGACTTCTTGGAGATTAGTGCTGGTTCTTCTAGTGTTTGCTTCCAAGAATGAAAATTTAGTAGCTTGTTTGTTTTCTCTAATAGTCTGAGATATGTATTTATTGAAAGCAGACACTTTGTCATCCGAAAAAGCTCCTGGTTTAGCTTAAACTCTCCACCATGGTTCCAGTGGAAACTCAAGAGACCACAGATAGTTTGCCAACAGCACAAACCAAATCTGACATTACTCGACTAGATGTCCCTAGAACAGTGGCTTCAACTAATGGCCAGAAAAAGGATGTTTGTGACACAGTGATGCCACCCGAGTTACCTTTGAATGTTTTTTACCAAGAGATTCCTGAAGAGGTTGCGTTTCCTTTCCCAGACCCTGCTTCTACATTACAAATTCAAGTTTCTGCTAGATCAGATCAGGTTACTTGCTGCTTTTTTAAAAGACTGTTTCTCTTTCTTGGTTTAAAGTACCATATCTTTGTAAATGTTCATTCTGGATCTCCATAGTTTGCTTATGAATTTGATTCTCTTTCTACAGGGTGCTCAAGGTACATGTTCTCCGCCATCTTCATCAGTTCTCTGCCAAAATATCACAACAGCAGCAGATTCTGGTCCCCAGGCAGAGCAATTGGCCTCGAGAGCAGCTTTTTCAGGTCAGGATATGCCAATGGATAGTGATCTCCGTGCTTTAGTTGGTGTTTACTAGAATGTTAAGACTTTGGTGCGTTGTGACGGTTGTGTAATTAACCATTCAGAGGTTGTCCATGAAGGTGGTGTTCAGCCTCCTAACATCTCATATGGCGGATCAACAGTCAACAGTCATACATCTCTTCCCAGCAGTCCTATGGGACAGAATCCTCTGACACGTTCTCCTTTGTTCAGTGACCCATTCGAGTACGAAATGGAGAAGATTCGCAGAGAACAAGAGAACTTAAGGAAGAATTTTGAAGAAACGGTTAGTTTCTCCTGATTCTCGGTATATCTATCTATATTCGGTTTTCTTTCCTCTCTGCTCATTGTCTCGCTTGTTTGTAAGCAGACATCAGAATTGATGGCTGAACTCGAGAAGAAGATGGCTGAAGTACGCAGTGAGTATGATAGGAAAGCCCAAGAGGTAGATGCTGAATATAACGCCAAAGCGATGGAGCAAGAAGCCATTAGGAGTTCTGTTGAAATGAGCAGTCTCTTGGCGAACGCTTTCCTGTTTAAATGTACAGATACGAGTGCAGCTACTGATCTTCCAGCTGTAAGGGGTAAGGTGAAAAGTGAAAGCAAAGTGAATTTGGATAAAGCAAATGATCTAAATGACACTTCTTTTTCCTTTTCTTAGCAGCTATAAGCTCTCAACATTCGATTCAGCAGCAGCAAGCAGTAGTACAAACAAACACACATATGAATTCAACCGCTCCTCCTCGCCCCTCAGTCACAGCAGCGGAAGCTCCAATCCCAAATCTGTCAGGTCCTCTTTTGCATTTACCCCGCTGCACCACAACTCAACCAAGACTGATATCTCAGGAAGCAGTAGTACAAACAAACACACATATGAATTCAACCGCTCCTCCTATACCCTCAGTCACAGCAGTGGAAGCTCCAATCCCAGATCCGTCAGGTCCTCTTTTGCATTTCGCGCGCAGCACTACGACTCAACCAAGACCGATATCTCAGCAAGCAGCAGTACTATCAAACACGCATATGGATTCAGCCGCCCTTCCTCGACCCTCAGCCACAGTAGCAGAAACTCTTTCTTTGCATTCACCGCGCTGCAACACGGCTCAGCCAAGACCACCGCCCTTAATCTCCAACCTAACTCCATCTTCTTCTCCACCTGTATATGGTATAGTACGCGCTCCGGCACCTCATTTACAGCCATTTCGAGCATCTCGAGCTCCCCACGCCGCTTCTGCTGCATCAACAACATATCCAAGAAGGCTGGTTCAAGAAGAGCGACAAGGCAACGCAAACAGTGATTTGGTCTGTCTTTCAGATGACGACGACGAGTGACAAATCGACAAATCCTTGTGGAGTATATAGTTTTGTAGACTCTCTTTAAAAGGGAATCATATAGGTATTGAGGCCCTTAAATTTTTTTTTTGAGAATGGCCTTAGGAAGTATCATTTCTAAAAGGGTCGGCCCATTACGAAATGTGTATTGGAACATAGATTGGCTACATGTGTTTTGCGGAATGGAATACTACTACTAAACTTTTTTTTGTTTTTGGACATTTACAAACACTTAAAACTTTTTTCTATATACAAAATTACAAATACTAATTTTTAGTACTATATAAGATTATTATGTAAAAAACATTAAGGGGAATTGGTAATCGCGGATGTGGGATAATCGAGTTAAAAGTTTAAAATTACATAATATAGGAATGAAACGTGAAGAGAGAATGAGAGAAACATGACCCACTAATCTAATCTCAATTTAAACAGTTTTTAAAGTTGAGAGACCAAAAATAAAAAAAAAGAATGTCGAAAGAATTATAATTGGTTCTATTTTTTTTTCTTTTCAATATACTCCATATATTAATTCAAGTCCATATATTAATTCAAATTTGATCGGTAGGGTGATTGTCCCGGAAAACAAACCCTATCGTTCCAATCTGACTTACATGGCAAAAGAGAAAACCACGTGCTCGAGTTCTTTTTACAAAAGAATCGGCACATACATTTAGAGTACGAAAAATGTGGGTTAACCTAAAGTCCTCAAAACCCACTCTAAGGCTACATAATTCATCTAGCTCTGATCGGAAGGAGGACCAATCGAACGGGCTCTCAATCATTCTAGTTAGGTTTCAAACGGAGACGATTCAACTTGGAACGGAAAAAATACAAGCGAACAAAACAGAATTTTGTTACTATTTTATTCATTTACGCCTTTCAGCGCATCGTCTCAAGTTGATGTTAAGTAAAACAATTCTTGGCACTATAAAATTTGAGTTTTGTAATAATTGTGTTATTTTACTTGGTAGAATAGAGATTTATCAGACTAGGAATTTTCAAAATAGTTTTCATCCAAGATCTACATCATTAATTATATACCATATGAATCGAATTCCAATGAAAACGTGATACCAATTTAACGCCACGTGGCACGTGACATCCCCCTGATGTAATAAATGTTTAATTATTATTTTTTAAAACGCAAACGCGCGGACTCCTCTGTTTCTTGCGTTTCATTTTCTCAATTCTCATCCTGATTTCTGACCAACGGGCAAGGGATTTTGGCAGTTTCTCCCCTTCCACTCTCTTGGAGGAAGAAACTTTATCTTTGCTTCATTCCGCGTTTGCGTTTTAGCTTACTGGTATACTACGACCTTTAAAAACTTTGAAGAAAGCTTCTTAAACCCTCTCAATCTACATCGGAGCTTCCCCCGCAGATGATTCTTCATTTTCAGGTGGGTGAAATTGGTTTTTTTTTTTTTTCCCTCAAAGAAGTTGGAGTGGTGGGTCACTGGCGGAAAATCGGTTCCCGACAACCGACACCGGAAATTGTGGGTCCCCGACAATTTCTACAGTTTTGCTTCAACCTACGTTTTGCTTTTCCTTAAAAGCAAAGCCCTTTCTTTCTTCATCTCTCTTTTTGGCTATATCTAATTTGGTTTGTCCCAAGCCCTAATTTTCGGGTTTCTGATCGCTAAGTATTCTAAATTTTTATATCTTGTTTCTTACAAGAAGACTCACTTGAGCTTAGTTACAGTGGCATACGGTTCTTCTTAGATTCACAATCTAATAATATTTATCAACTTTGGGGAAAGTTAGAGAGGTTAAAGAGGTTTTTGATTATATTAGATGAAGATTTTGCCATTAGTAACACTGAAAACAGTTTAAAGTTAAAAGATGTTTTACTTCAATGATTCTACCTTTGATACTATAATGGTTGAAGGGTCACACTCAGATTTGCAATTCCGTTTCTTTCTAAAGGTGGTTGGTCCGTTTTCATTTCCATTTATTATTTGTATTTCCCATTTTTTGACTAATGCTACTCAATCATTTCTTTAATCACAGTATTTTAGTATTCCCATATCCTCAAAGATGCTCCATTTCTTTCTTCTTTTTATAGCCTTTGTCTGCAACTTCCTTTTCTTCACGCTAAACAATCGTCTCCTTACTCCAACTTCATCACTTTGCACGGTAATGTATCGATATCGTCTCTCTTACTTGTTTTGTTTTAGAAAAAGTTGGTGCTTCTAGTGTTTGTTTGCTTCCAAGAATGCTATATGGAAACTAGCTTGGTTGTTGTGTTCAGCTATGTGTCTTTATCTAAAAACATAACCAACTAACTATAGAGGGAACTCAAATTTTGATGAGTGGCAATGGATCTCAAATGATTGATGTGTCCGTATATCAGTATGAGTTTACTACTTTTGTCGATTGGGGTTACTTGTTATCCTCTTGTACCTTTGGGCCCTTAAGAATTGGAGTCTCTTGATTGTTGTTTTGACCAGGTCTTTGGATGTGTTTTTGATTATCTTAGCCTTGGGACTTTGTTCCTAGTGGGTGCAACAGAGTTAGAATCTTTTGGATATCTGTTCACCAACCCATTCATTCACATTACACTGTTGATTTACCGTAATTTCTATAAAACTCATCTCTCCTTTCCACCTGGTTCTTCGTCTTCTACATTCTCTAATCTAACATAATTTGTTTCAGCTTGATATATATTATCCTTCTTTTTTTTGTTTTTCTGGTTACAGATTGTTGCATACTTGGGAGTTGAGCTCAGTTGGAGAGTAGAAGAATAAACCCGACATGAAGGTCCTTCCATCTGATCTTCTATGTTTATCAATCTTTACTTACTCGTCTTGTTGGCTACACATATTAGAGATACTATCAAAGAACTCAGCAGTTAATTATCTCCTCCTTCTGCAGCAAATATAAATGAAGATGAGAGTGGAAACCGTACTTGCGATTCTCTTGGGCCTCATATCAATTCATCTATGTTATGGAGGTTAGTATCTTAGTTTATACTCTTTCTATATTTTTCATGCTTCTGAAGTCAAAAATAACTCAGCAACATACATAGAAATGGTGCGACTTTCAATTAAATGGATGAAGTTTCTGTGTTAGGCGCAAGCAACTGGACGTGCACGTGCTTCTCTTCTGGCAAACAAAGTGATATCCTGGAATCTAACTGTTCTAGATCATGTAATTGCAGACCAGGTTGATTGTTTTACAAAATTAGTTTTCTCTTTACCAAATAGGAAATTTTCAAAATTCTAAAGAAAACTAAACTTTATGACTCTCTCTCTCTTACGTAGCAGATGGAGACCAATGGGTATGCTTGTGTCCTGCAAATGGATTTCCAATAATAGCCATTGGTGGTTCCAATTCTTCATGCTTCACTGCCTGCAACTGCTCTGCTGGTATTTTACTCTGTCCATCGTTCTATGGCTAGCCCAGTCGATTATATCATATGTTTGTCTACTTTACTGTTCCAGGACCTATAGGCGAGACCAAATCTTCAAAGAAGCAATCTTTATCGAGGAAACTTGTTCTGATTATACTACTCTTCGGCGGTGTTCTCACTTCAATAGCATTACTTGCCTCTATGATTTGCTACATTTATCGAAGGAACACATTTTCTGGACAAACCCCTTCAGTCTCTTCAGATAGAGAATCCAGTTGGCATAGCTCTGCCAACTTAATAACCCATAAAAGCTCGGTTTCACAACCGAAAACTAGCATCAGCTCCTCGGTGACAGGTTAACCATTTTTTCCCTCTTAGTTCCTTGAAAATTCTTTGCTTTTTGATACATTAAACAGAAAAGGAAATTTTTTTTTTACTCTTCAGGATGCTTCTTTCAGAATGCTTCTCTGTTTTGTGTGAGCAAACCCAAAACAATCCACGGAACGATTTTTCAGTTCTCATACGCAGAATTAGAGCAAGCAAGCAATAAATTCTCCACCAACAGCATAATAGGACACGGAGGAAGTAGCTGCGTTTACCGTGGGCAGCTCAAAGATGGTAAAACCGCTGCGATCAAACGTCTAAATGCCCCGAAAGGAAACGACACGGACACTCTATTCTCAACAGAAGTATCAACCTCCTTCTCCTTCTTCTTATTTGGAAGGATTCATATTTGATCAAGTTGGTGAAATTGTGTTTTTTTTTTTCAAAATGTTTTCACAGGTTGAGTTATTATCAAGACTCCATCATTACCACGTGGTTCCGTTGATTGGATATTGTTCGGAGTTTCATGGCAAACACGCAGAGAGGCTTCTGGTTTTTGAGTACATGTCTTATGGAAATCTAAGAGATTGCTTAGACGGAGAGTTGGGGGAGAAAATGACATGGAACATCCGAATCTCTCTAGCTCTTGGAGCTGCAAGAGGGCTCGAGTATCTTCACGAAGCTGCTGCTCCAAGAATCTTACACCGAGATGTTAAATCCACAAATATTCTCCTTGATGAGAATTGGCATGCAAAAGTAAGTAACACAAACTTTCCGCCAAATATTAGATTCAATGAGCCGAATTTGAAGGTGAATGGGCATAAATTGTTGCAGATAACAGATCTTGGGATGGCTAAGTGTTTGAGTAGCGACGGTTTACAAAGCGGTTCAAGCTCTCCGACAATGGGACTGCAAGGAACATTTGGCTACTTTGCACCTGAATACGCAATTGCAGGATGCGCTTCACTGATGTCTGACGTTTTCAGCTTCGGTGTTGTTCTACTCGAGCTTATAACGGGAAGAAAACCGATACAAAAACCCAGCAACAACAAAGGAGAAGAAAGCCTCGTTATTTGGGTAATTAACAACACTAGTTTTATGAATCTCTAACTGCAAATTTAACCAACAAATGTAAGTCTCTGAAACTTGTTTGTTGGTTGGTGTGTTAGGCTATGCCGCGTTTACAGGACAGTAAGCGGGTGATCGAGGAACTGCCTGATCCAAGGCTAAATGGGAAGTTTCCTGAAGAAGAGATGCAGATAATGGCGTATCTTGCTAAAGAATGTTTGCTTTTGGAACCAGAAAGTAGACCAACAATGATAGAAGTTGTTCAGATTCTCTCAACCATCACACCAGACACATCCAGACGTAGAAATTTCCCCATTAATCATCTTTTCCAGGTAAAGTTTCTAATCTAAAACTTTTAGAAGCTAAACCAAAGAAAGGTAAAATTAGCGTTTGAAACAATCGAATTTTAATATCGGTGACATATGTCCTCTCAGCGTAACGAGAAGAAAGAAGAAAGCAAAGTAGGATGGTCAAGAGGTGGGAGCAAGAGTGGACAGGAAGAGGAATCAGTGGACCTGACCGAGCCACGGTTCGAGTCCTTCTGCTTGCCGAATGTGAAGCCGGTCTTGCTTGAACCATCTGCACATATTTAAAGCTTAAAAGTAGATAGAAAAGCACAGAACAAATAAAACACTGAGCCATCTCGCACTTGTGTAGATAAAAGCTCAACCTGGCGAGGGTGAAGCATTGAGGCTTGAGAGTTTTCTATAAGTGAGTGTCAAGATTTGTTCTAAACTAGATTTATTTAATTTTTAATCTAATAAATTATTTTTAACAAAATCTACACAATAGTTATAATTCAAAAAAAAAAAAAAATTCGTTGGGTAAATATTTGTTAGAAATTAGAATCGACTCTGATTTTAAACTTTCAATATGCCATAGTCTACGATAATATAATGTACTTGTTCGTTTTTCCATCCGAATGCTACATATGAATATGGATATTGTTCGTCTCGTCAAATTAAACATGTGAGTTTGGATGCAAAATGAATTCGGATGTAAAAATTGGATGTAAAATAAGTTGCATCTAAAATATCTGATTTTTTTAGCAATGAAAAATAGTGTTTAAATACACAAATTGTATCCAAAGAGTAAACAGATGGCATGTGATCAAGCCATCATCCAGATTGAAGTGCCTGCAGCCGTGATCAACCCCCATATCGATCAACCATGTCAATCACGGCAACAACTAGAACAATGGATTTCTTGCTCGTCCTAGTGATCGACCATCATGCCGATCAAGATGGTCAATCAACCTCACCATCAAAACGAAGAAGATCTCCATCATGTTCTTGTGATCGACCTGCATGTCGTTCAACGGCGCATTTTCTTCTTTGATTTTTAAGTCCGACCCGGTTTATCCCATGTCGACCCATTGTTTTTTATTTTGATATAAATACTTCTCTAAACACACTAAAACTCAAAGTTTGATTTGTCTAAAGTTTTTGGAGATCTAAGTACACTTATCTATGAGTTGTAGCTCGTTTGATGAGTTAGTGAAGCTTTTCTTATCAATAATTTTATCTTATCTCTTTCACTATGTTTATGTTTTATCTTATTGTTGTTTTTGATTTGTCTTGCTTATTTTAATTCTTATTTGCCTTGTTTATCTACTTGTTTTGATTTGCTTATTGGTTTTTTTAGCCTATGTTTAGATATTAGTAGTTTATAGTTACAAAAACCAAAACTCATTATCATTTTAACTTAATTAATTTCTCGCATATCTAGTGTGTTATTTTATTTCTCCGTGGATTTGATCTCTAAGTACTACATCGACATAATCATATATTTGTAGTAGTGTGTACTTAGAAGTTAAAACGGGTACACATCGAAAAATTTCTTTGTGATTAGATTCTTCTCGATGGTTTGATGTGGCCCTTGACTTGATACGATACAAAGGTAATACAGTACACTACATAACCCCACATCCATTTTAGGGAATATCAAGCCTGTGAAGATGTATCTGGTCTGATGTACATTCTGTGTCACTCAAGAAGTACCTCAGGAAGCATCTGTGGAGCAAGTGACGTGGAACAAGATGTCTTAACTGGACCAACGAAGTCGGGAGCTGAGTTGGACGATTCAGAGGATTCTAGAAGCGTGGAGGATCAGCTTGTAGGCGATCTGAAATACGAAGATTCAAGCTAATCACTTGGAGAAAAACAAGGGATTAGACGAAGTAGAGATTTGTTGTTATCTATATTCGGGTAGTTGTTAGGTTAAAGTGGTGTAGTCTATGAGTATAAATAGATACACTCACGCTTGTGTAAACCATTTAGAAGAAACTTGTAAGTGCTTATAAAAGAAAGTTCTAGTAATATTCTTTGTAGAGAATTCCCTGTGCCAAGTTCTGAGTTAGTATCTTAGCAGCAGTTCTCTCCTTTTCATTTGGTATCAGAGCAGTCACTTGTGTGTATTGCAAACAGGTGAGATCCTGTGGAAGGAAAATGGAGAGCTACAAGGATTTGATGTCAAATTCCAAGTTGGTGCTGGATACAGACAATTATGGCTATTGGAAATCAAAAATGAAACAGTGCATCAGAGGCATCGACGAGGATGCTTGGACGACTACGGAGTCTAGATGGACTGAACCAACAATGACTGATGCTGCTGGAGTGGTGACGCTTAAACCTAAGGCTCAGTGGACTGACGAAGAGAAGAAAAAGTCTAAGTATAACTCAAGAGCACTCACAGCCATTCATTGCAGTCTTGCGTTGAAACAATTCAATCTGGTGCAAGGATGTGAGACGGCAAAGGAAGCATGGGACATACTGCATAATCATTTTGAAGGAACAACGAAAGTGAAACGATCAAGGGTGGATCTTCTGGCTTCAAAATTCGAGAATCTCAGGATGGATGAGCATGAGTCGATCACTAATTTTAGTGCACAAATCAGTTATATAGCTCAGGAGGCTCAGGTTCGTGGCAAAAAATACAAAGAGAAGAATTTGGTCAAGAAATTTCTCAGGTGTTTGCCATCTAAGTTCTCAGCATACAAGGCAGCAATGACAGTGTCCTTGAACACAAATGAGTTGAACTTTGATGATGTTGTAAGGATGCTCAAGGCACGTGAGATGGAGCTCGAGGGAACAAAGAAAATGAAAGGGGTTGCTCTTGCTGCTGCTGAAAAACATGTCAAAGATTCAGAAGTTGAGGATGCAGTGGGAATGCTTGTCAGAAGATTTGATCGTGCCTTAAGGAGGGTTGAGCAAGGCCAGAGGAAGACCAGTATGAACAGGAGGAGTACTGAAGCTGATAAGCCATTCAAGAGAGCTGATACTCAATGCCATGAATGCAAAGGGTATGGTCATTTCAGATCGGAGTGTCCGACGGTTAAGAGAAGGGAAATCAAGTGTTTTGGATGCAAAGGTCATGGCCACACTCAGCTGGAATGTGTTAATGATCAGAAATGAAAAAACGAGAAGTCTCTGCTGGGAATAAATGAGGATGTTTCAGAAGAGGACGAGAGTGAAGAAGAGGAGGATTTAAGTAACTTTGTGGCATTTGTTGGAATCACAGAGTATGTGGAAGAAAGTGCGTCATATGAATCAGAAACTGATGAAGGCAGGATCAAGATGTGAAAAAGGGTACAAAGAAGTCTGTGACACTTTGTTGAGAGCCAGTAAAGAGAACATGGCACTGATCCATGAAAAACTACGACTTGAGACACTAGTTGAGGTACTACAGGAAGAACTACAGGATGAAAAGAAGATCAGTCAAGAGGCAGTGACACTGATAAAGGACAAGTTGTTTCTGGTGACAAAAGCAGAGAGACTGGAAAAGGCAGTAAACACTGCAAATGAGGAGGCTGCCAGACTCCAGGGAGAACTTGATCAACAACATAAGAAAATCAAGATGCTCACGGGAACAAAGCAACTTGACGAGATACTTACCTTTGGAAGGTAAGATCAATCTCACAGAGGACTTGGATATACTGGAAGAGATGGGCTTCGAAAAGGGAAAGTTGAGTTTGTCTCAGGCGGCTTTAATCAGAACTCCATGATGAACCTCAAGGAAGATGGACCAAGGAAGACTGGATGTTATTTCTGCGGCAGACACGGTCACATTAAAGCTTATTACTACAGGCGTTGGGAGAGGATTGATAAGATCAAGCGGCGAGGTAGCTTTACCTGGAATGGACAAAGAAAAAAAAAATCTGGGTCAGAAGGTCTGAGCTATATCAGACTGCATCAGGAAGTAAGCCAGAAAGAGTTGAGGAAAAGAGTTTAAGATGCAGCATGGCATTTCTGTCTACAGAGGAAAAGGAGGATGGTCCATGGTATTTCGACAGTGGCTGTTCACGCCATATGACCGGGACGCGTGAAAATCTTCAAGGGATAAAACCACTAAAAGGAGGAGTAGTCACTTTTGGTGATGGAGGTCTAGGGAGCATCAAAGGCAAAGGTAGACATGTGATGCAGAACTTCCAAAATTGATGAATGTTTACTTTGTGGAAGGGCTAAAGGCAAATCTGATAAGTGTGAGTCAGCTGTGCGATGATGGTTTGACGGTAACCTTTACTAAAGATGATTGTAAAGCCTTTGATGAAAATGGAAAGGATGTTCTGAATGGAGTGCGCTCAGGTAACAATTGTTACATGTGGTGTGGATCAAACAAGTGTCTCAGTGCAAAAGATGATCTGAATTTGTGGCACCAGAAGCTGGGACACATGAATGCCAGGAACCTAACCACGTTGGTGAACAAAGAGATAGTTCGAGGAGTTCCCAAACTCAAAGGCAATGACAATATTGTGTGTGGACCATGCAAGATGGAAAAACAGGTTAAAGTTCAGCATAAAAAGGTCCAAGATATTCAGTCTAAAGCACCGTTGGAATTGATACACATGGACTTGATGCGGCCAATGCAAGTTGAGAGCATAGGCGGTAAGAAATATGTATTTGTCATTGTGGATGACTACTCTAGATTTACTTGGGTAAGGTTCATCCGAGAGAAATCAGAGACAGTAGACAGCTTCAGAATCTGGGCATTGCAGCTGATCAATGAAAGAGGAGGTATCAAGAAGATCAGAAGTGACCACGGGGGTGAGTTCAAAATGAAGCTATGGTAAGATTCTGTGAAAATCAGGGTATTGCTCATCAGTTTTCTGCCCCAAGAACACCGCAGCAGAACGGAGTGGTGGAGAAGAAAAATAGAACACTGCAAGAGATGGCCAGAGCCATGATACATGGGAAGAACATACCAGAACATTTTTGGGCCGAAGCACTAAACACAACATGCTACATCATAAATAGAGTCTATGTGAGGAAGGGAACTACTAAGACTCTATATGAATTGTGGAAGGGGAAGACACCGAATCTCAGTTACTTCCATGTGTTTGGATGTAAGTGCTACATACTAAACAACAAGGATCATCTGGGAAAATTTGATTCAAGAAGCGATGAGGGAATTTTTCTGGGTTACTCAGGAAGTAGCATAGCTTTCAGGGTCTACAACAAACGGACAAAGGCAGTGTTGGAATCAGTTAACGTCGTGTTTGATGATCTCTATTTCATTCACTGGGGAGGAATAAACTCAGAAAGTGACTCAGATCAGGAAGAGGAATGAAGGTCTAAATCAAAGAAGAAGATTGTGGGAGTGTAAATCCACACCAATTGAATTTGTCACGTCTTTTAGAGAGATCCGAAACTTCTGAGTAAAAACCACCAAAAACACAAACAGAGATCCAAAGTTGGTCTTTTATTAAGCTGCTTAGAAAACTTTTTGTATCAGAGAAAAAGTACAGAGTTTTGCTAGGTTAAATTTCCCATCTCCTTTTCAGAGGGTATACATGAATATATATACAAGTTTAAGTCGGCTAGGGCGACTACTAAAGGGATAAAGAAGATTTCCTAATTTATCAGGATTTCCTTTTAGCAAAGCCTGCCGCTGCCATGGGATTTGATTCATGGGCTCATGATCTCGGACCATCCGTTCATTTGCTTGGCTAAGCCCATCTTCTTATCCTTGGGCTTTGGCCCGGATGGTGGTGGCTGATCAGCTCGGCTGGCACCATGGTTCATGGTTCGGGTGATGCCATTCAAACGGCTCAGGCGGCATCATCAAAACGGCTCGGGTGACACCATCCAAACAGCTCGGGTGACGCCATCCAAGCGGCTCGAATGACACCATCAAACGGCTTGGGTGGTGACAGATAATGAAAATGACTCCCTTGCCTTGATCCTGATTTGCTAGCTTTGTTACAGGTCATGATGACCCAATCTCTTTCACCATGGGTCGTGACACCCGATCCGTTTGTCTTGTCATGGATCGGGGCACACGACCTAATCTTCTTTACCATGGGTCGCGACACCCGATCCGTTTGTCTTGTCATGGATTGGGGTACACGACCCAATCTTCTTCACCATGGGTCGTGACACCCGACCCGTTTGTCTTGTCGTGGATCGGGGTACACGACCCAATCTTCTTCACCAGGGGTCGTGACACCCGACCCGTTTGTCTTGTCGTGGATCGGGGTACACGACCCAAACTTCTTCACCCTGGGTCGTGTCACCCGATCCGTTTGTCTTGTCGTGGATCGGGGTACACGATCCAATCTTCTTCACCATAGGTCATGACACCCGATCCGTTTGTCTTGTCGTGGATCGGGATACACGACCTAATCTTCTTTACCCTGGGTCATGTCACCCGATCCGCTTGTCTTGTCGTGGATCGGGGTACACGACCCAATCTTCTTCACCATGGGTTGTGTCACCCGATCCGTTTGTCTTGTCATGGATCGGGGTACACGACCCAATCTTCTTCACCCTGGGTCGTGACACCCGATCCGTTTGTCATGTCATGGGTCGGGGTGCACGACCCAAACTTATGCACCATGGGTCGTGACACCCGATCCGTTTGTCTTGAACTGTTAACTTCAAGTGGGTGAATATTGACCCCAACAGTTAGCCCCCCAGCTCGTCAGTTTGAATATTGAAAGTGTCGAGGTAAAAAGTAGTCTGAAGTTAACATGCTCCGATCCAAATTTCTTTGTGATACCGAGCTGTTTCTTGTTATCATCCCGAACCACTTTTCTTCATGACATCGAATTGTTGTTCACTGTTATCCCGATCCATGTTTAGCTATCGCCTTGACCCGTAGTTAAGAGTTTGGACTCAGCTCGGGGAATGCTGCGAAGCTATCTACTTTATCGGGAAGTGTAAACATTTTCGCCGATTCCTGAGGTACGTGACATCACCTTTTTCTCCTATATAACTTGTGATGCTTCTAATTTTACTTTCACTACTTCATTTCTTTAGGAACTCCTTCGAGCAGGTAACTTCCCTTTTCTTTCTCTCTCTAATTTTTTGCTTAAGTTTTTTTTTTGTTCCTCCGTCATTTCTTCCTTTCCGCCGAGCCCCTCAAGTTTCTCGATCTATCTTCAAGCAGCTCCGCCGATATCCTTAAGTTTTCCGGTAGTTCGCGTGAAGATTTGGATCTGATCTCAAATTCATTTCGAAGATCCCGCCTTGTTCTTCAATTATTGAAAAGCTTCGATCCGTTTTGACAAGCTTGTTGATAAATCCGATCTGTTTCCTGAAATCTAGATCCTTTCTGACGAGCTCCTGGGAATCCCGATCTATTTGTTCTTCCATCCAAAAGATCGATCTGTTTTTAACAAAGGATGTCTCGGCTATCTGCTTCTGTGTTATCCGATCTAGAATCTAGATTATTAGTTGACCCGGACCAATCACTTCCCGAATCTTCATTTCCGCCCGATCCAGTCTCTGCTCAAAGTTGCAGCCGAGCAGATTCGTCTGGTGCGAACATCCTAGAAGATTTGGATGATTCAACCGGTTCGGCGATAGGACCTTCCCTCCTTGGTAGAAAAATGGTCCTCTCTAACTCTTCAAGGGTTGACTGCGATGTCGAGGCTCTTGTGGAATTCGAAATTCCCCATCTCCACGATTCTCCGTTCGACGAGATGGTGAACCCTTTTACGGAAATCATAGGTTATGAGCTGGCGAAGATTAAACCAGAGGATTGGTTCTACGATCCTGTCATAGCAAGACATGAATTAGAAAGGTTGATGGGACCTAACCAACGAACCTCCAGGAGGAGGAAAGTAAAAAGGAGACCCGACCCGCCGGGTTCAACTCTCTCTACTCCAGAGTCATTATTAGCCCTTAGGCAGAGATTCAACATCTCGGAAGAAATCGACTTTGTTCTTCCGTCTCCGGCTGACCGAGCCAATAAACCTCCCCCAGGTCACTTCACCCTTTACGAGAGCTTTTTCTACCGCTGTTTGCTATGGCTCCCGATCCCCGAAGTGATTTCGCGGTTCCTCTGGAAGCATAATCTGGCTCTTGCCCAGATCAACACTAGGGGAGTCAGACATTTGATCGGCATTCTCATAAGTAGTTATGAGTGCGTCGTAGACGTTGGGGTTGAACATTTGAGAAGTTTTCTCGAGTTTCGTTGTCGCAACAGAAGGGAGTTGAAATATTATATATCGGGAAAGGCCAAAAGAAGATCATAACCGGATTCCCGAGCAAGGATGAAAGCTGGGAGAATTACTTCTTTTTGTTCCCATTACCGAGGCGTCGGTGGGGTCCAGATGTCTCAACCTAGTCAAAACAAGTTGGGGAGAATTTGGTAGCTGACCTGTGGCTTCTTTTCGGGCTATGGCTCGGTTTCCTTTTATATCGATCTTGTTTTAGGTTTACTTACGTTATTTTCTTTTTTTGCAGCGCGGCACTTTCAACTCTTGCCGCCTCCCGATTTGTCTAAAACTTACGAAGCGCTTTCGGCTCGAAAGTGCAACTGGACAAGGGATTTCAATCTCCAGAGAGTGGAAAGAGCCCGAGCCCTGTTCGACGGTCAATCTGTTTGTTCATCATCTTCTTACTGCTCAGACGATAAGATGGGACGACCCACCTTCAGGGATAGAGCCGCGGCAAAGGCGAAGGCGGAGGCCGAGGCGAAAGGGAGAGTAAAACAGGCCAAGGCATTAGTTCAATTTTGCCAACGAAACCCTCAGATCTCCGCTACTCCTGCTCCCAAACCGACCTCTTCTAACCATCTCTCTGAACCAAATCTTGACCTAGCCCCCGAGGGGGTTGTATTAGGGCTTCGTCCCATAGAATCACAGCTGTTGCTGAAAAATGCAAGGCAGAAGATAGAGGCGAGGGGCTTGCCAAAGTGGCAAAGCGGAGGCGTCGCGCTGAAGCTCCTCGAAACATCCCCGAGGCGATCCCACTATCCGCCGTGCCCCTTAACGCTGACGGGGCTTACAATGATGCTGTGACGTCTGCTGCTATTTTTTCTAAGATCACCTGTCCAGGTGATTAGCTTCCTCCTCCGGACACTTTGCTCAGGGATAAAGCCCACAACGAGGTGTCCCTTCGAGGCGTTAAGGTATTGTTCGTCTTTTATTTCCCGAACTGTTCCATGGTTTTTTTTTTTTTTTTGCTAAAATGTCTTTTCTATTTTCGCGCAGTTCATATCCCATCTTAACAGGATGGTTCTCGGATATGAATCCGACGTCCGAAAAGATAGGGAGAGAGTCGAGGATGCCCGAAAAAGGGCCATCGAGCTAGATGGAAAGCTCAAAGATATCGAAGCAAGTCACGCTTCTGAGCGGGAGAGAACTCTCAAGAGAATCAAGGCCTTTGAAGCTGAAGCAGAGGCAAATGAGAAGCACATCAGAGAAGCCGATGAATGGATCCTGAGGCTGGAATCTGGCAGATCAAAACGGGATGCTCACATTGCCAGTTTAACGAGACAGTTGGAAACGGCAAATAAACTGCGAGAGAACAAGATTGAGCAAGCGGCGAGCTGTCGTTACTCGACTCTGAGGCAAAAAATTTGGCTGAGCAAAAGATCGACCTAGACGGAGCCCATGAGATATTTGCTAAGCTTGTGGCCGAGGCGACTGGACTTTTGAAGTTGTCCCCTGTTCGTTCTGACATTTTGAAGGAACTTAATACAGATGAACCCATGGAGACGGCTGCCGCAAGCGTTGGCATTCAAGATTTCTCTGGTTCAAACAAGGGAACGCCAGGCCTATCTGAACTTAGTTCGAAGGTGGTCGCTGAGGAACCAACTCCCGAATTGTCTCCACAAAAAGATGAAGAAACTGTTGCTGAGGAGCCAGCTTCTGAACCATTTCCTGAGAAAGAGGACGAGGCCGCTTTGGAGGAGAAAGTTGAGGAGTTAATCGAGAGGATGCCTGAAGATGACAAAGTGCTGGGAGGCGACATAGCTGAGTAGACGGTGGAGCCAGAGCAGAGGGTGGTTACGACCCCTGAGATAACAGAGGATTACGATCCTCTTTTCTTTGTTTAGTTTAAAACTCTTTTCTTTTTGTTTAATGCCTGGACGGCTTTATCCAAGTTGTGTAAGAACCTTTTGTTGTTGCTTGGTTCCTGATTAGCTAACTTGCGGTTGATGAATATACGTCTTTTGTTAGACAAACTTCTAAGTGCAGTGCTTTCATATGATAGATTCACAAATGCTTTGCTTGCGTTGTCTTTGTTGAGGAGTAGTTGTTCTGACGAACGGATACAAGAGGTTGCTTTGCGTAGTTATGAGATGATCAGTCTCGGGATGGTCATTTCGGTTTACAGACAGGTTACCATAAACTTATCTGTTCCGACAAAGAACATCTGTTTGCATAGTTTAGTTTGAACATTTCGGTTTACGGATGCGTCACCAAGAACGTTTCTGCTCCGATAATGAACATATGCTTTGTATAGTTGAGGACAAACATTTCGGTTTACGGATGCGTTACCATAAACGTATCCGCTCCGATAATGAACGAATATTTGTATAGCACGCTTTTAATCCTGAGATGGATGTGATAGTGTAAACCCGAGATGGATACAAGATTTCATTACTGTGGCCTGTAGTAATGGAGATGTGGCGTAATGCCCATTGTAGCTTGATTTGCTCGAATATGTCTGTTTTGTTAAGACTTAGTGATCCTTGAAGGATGTTTAGGTGAAAACTGTGTTCAAAAGTAAAGCTTTGATAGATCATAGAATCTGTTACAAAGATGAGAGTATACGAGTATGCGTATACATACCCACTCTCCCCCCTTTTGAAAGGAGAGGGGGGGGGGGACAACTGAATCCATCCTAAGACGAGCTGCCTACGTACCCTTTGCAGGGATCAAGTCACCCCGTAGTTCATGTAAAGTAGCTTAGTGATGGTATTTTTTTAGATGCATTGCGTTCCATGATCTTGGTACTGGGACATCCATCATGCTGGCAAGTTTGTAAACGCCAGGTTTGACTATCTCTGTGATTTTGTAAGGTCCTTTCCAATGTGCTCCCAATTTTCCGGCATTCGTCTCTACTGTGTTCTGGAAAACCTTCCGTAAAACTAAATCGCCTTCGTGGAATCGTCGTTCTCGAATATTGGAATTGTAGTATTTTGCTGTCGTGTTCTGATAGTTCTGGATCCTGATCAAGGCTTGATCCGTTCTTTCGTTGATTAAGTCCAATTCGTCAAGCATCAACAGGTGATTGAGCCCTTCTTGTTCTGGTAGTAGTATGCGGTAAATTCCTGGGAAATGTATCTCCGGTGGGATGACACACTCCGTTCCGTACACGAGGGCGAATGAGGTTTTCCCCGTTGCTCATCTTGGGGTGGTGCAGTGAGACCAAAGTACTCCTTCCAGTTCTTCAGCCCAACGTCCCTTTTTCTCATCAAGACGCTTTTTCAGGCCGTCGAGGATTGTTTTGTTGATTGCTTCAGCTTGTCCGTTCCCTTGTGGATATCTTGGAGTAGACTTGCTGAGTCTGATTTTCCATTTGTTGCAGAAACCTTCAAAACGATTTGAGATGAACTGTGATCCATTATCCGTCACGATTTCGTATGGCACTCCATGGCGACAGATGATATTCTTCCAGATGAAGGCTTCCACTTGTGCATCTTTAATGTTGGCATATGAGTCGACTTCGACCCATTTCGAAAAATAATCTGTTAAAACTAATAGGAAACGTTTCTGTTTTTTGAGGGATGCAGCGGCCCGACGATGTCCATAGACCATCGCATGAATGGATATGGTGATGAGATGGATGAGAGCATTTCCGTTGGTTGGTGAATCATTGGAGCGTGGCGTTGACATTTCTCGCATTTGGCCGAAAACTCCTTGCAATCGTTGATCATTGTTGGCCAATAATAACCGTGACATTTGATCTTTATGGCTAGTGCTCTTCCTCTAGAGTGATTGCCACATGAACCGTTGTGAACTTCCTCCATAATCTTCCTTGCGTCCTTTCCTTCCACGCAGTTTAGCAATGGTCCTAAGAATCTCCATTTGAAGACATTTCCATCGAGTAAAACGTAACGAGCTGCCTGGGCTCTAAGCTTACGAGCTGCCCACTTTTAGGTTGGTAAGACTCCGTCGTATATGTATTCTCTGATTGCGCTGAGCCATTCCTTGTCGCAGCCATATTCTGCTTCGTCGTTCATCCCGTTTGCGTCTTCGTCGGGTCGTGGTTTGATGGCAGGGTCATTGCTGTTTTCGATTATTGGTGACTCTTCAAGACTGTCTTCTTCCATTGGGGCTGTTTCCAGCTCAGCGGATGGCAGATTTGCCAATTCCTCATGTGTTTCATCTACCTCCTCTTGTCTGATTGTGACTTCTGTTGCTTGCGTAGCGGCTTGTGAGCGAGTTATGGCATTCACCGTGTCGGACAGATTGATACTTGGGTGTTGGATGAATTCCACTGGGATTACTCTCTTTAGATCCGGATCGGAAGTTGATGCAAGGGCTGCAAGTGCGTCGGCTGGGGTGTTCTCCCCTCGTGGGATACGTGTTAGGATGAATTGTTTGAACTGCACCGCCAATTCTTTGACGATTATCAAGTAAGCTTCCATTCGATCATCCTTTGCTGCATATTCGCTGCTAAACTGATTCGCGACTAGTTGGGAATCGCAAAATGCATAGAGTTGCTCGATTTTTAGGCCACTAGCAAGTCTCATCTCGGCAATCAAGGCTTCGTACTCTTCTTCGTTGTTGGATGCGTGGAAGCCAAGGCGGAATGATTGTTCCAGCAGTTCGCCAATTGGAGAAGTTAGTCGTATCCCTACTCCCGAGCCGTTTTTGGAGGATGAGTCATCAACATGGAGTTTCCAGAGCTGGCTTTGCATTTCGTCGTCAATACCTTCTTCAGGTAGTTCGATAGGGAAATCGGCCAGGACTTGGGATTTTGCGCACGTTCGTCCGCGATATTCAATGTCGTATTCGCTCAGTTCTATCGCCCAGTTTGCTAGCCTTCCTGGTTGACTTGGGCTGTGCAGAACAGACCTTATCGGGAAGGTGCTTAAGACGACGATCGAGTGAGACTGGAAGTATGGTCTTAGCTTTCTTAGGGACATTACAATGGATAATGCCAATTTTTCCATCTGCGAATATCTTGTTTCGGCGTCTGTAAGGGTTTTACTGAGGTAAAATATTGGCTTCTGTTCTCAATGCTCATCTCGGATCAATACGCCGCTTACTACTGTGGCTGAAACCACGGTGTATAGAAAAAAGCGGCTCCCCTGCTTCTGGTTTTGTGAGGACTGGAGGGGTAGCCAGGTAAGTCTTCAGTTGTTGGAAAGCCTCCTCGCATTTCTCCGTCCATTCGAACTTCTTCCATGCAACGTATCGTAGAAAGGCAAGCATTTGTTGGTGGATCGTCAGATGAATCTGTTAAGTGCAGCTACCCTCCCGGTAAGTCTTTGCACTTCCCTTTTTGTCTTTAGTGAAGTCATATGAATGAGTGCATCGATTTTCTTAGGGTTAGCTTCGATGCCGCGGTGAGTTACGAGGTACCCGAGGAATTCCCCCGAGGTGACTGCGAATCTGCACTTGGTCGGGTTTAACTTCATGTTGTGAAAGTTCAGCTGTGAGAAGCATTCCTTGAGATGAGTGACGTGGTCCTATTTTCTCAGTGATTGTACCAGCATATCGTCTATATAGACCTCCATTGTCTTTCCGAGTTGATCGGCGAACATCTTGTTCACCAGTCGCTGGTACGTTGCTCCGGCATTTTTCAGACCGAATGGCATCACCTTGTAGCAATATATTCCACGATCCGTTATAAAAGCGGTCTTCTCGCGGTCGTCGGGGTTCATCAAGATCTGGTTGTAACCTGAAAAGGCATCCATGAAGGATAGTAGTGCATTCCCTGCCGTTGCTTCAACTAGGTGATCGATATGCGGAAGGGGGAAGCTGTCTTTTGGACAAGCTTTATTCAAGTCAGTGAAGTCCACGCATACACGCCATTTTCCATTTTTCTTCTTGACCACCACCGGATTAGCCAGCCAATCTGGGTACTTCACCCCAGTTATTGAACCAACGCGCAGGAGTCTTGCTACTTCATCGTTGACTGCTTTGGCTCTGTCTGGCCCAAGCTTTCTCCTTTTCTGCTTCACTGGTTTGAATGTTGGGTCAACGTTCAGTTCGTGTCTTGTTATGCTGATGTCGATGCCAGGCATATCCTCTGCTTCCCACGCGAAAGTGTTGATATTTTTCCTCAGGAATGCAACGAGTTCTTCTTTGATCTTTTCATCTAACATTGCTCCAATTTCTACGCATCGCTCCGGACGTTCATTGTCGATGCAAATTGATACTACAGGGTCGCAAGTTGGCTTAGATGCTTCTTCCTCGCGATCCTCCACAATCTGTAATTGCTATAATAATTTGGAAAGCTCCTTCACCGGTTCTCTGTCAGTTTTCATCTTCTTGCATTTTGAACTTGCCGTCGGATCGGTCACCGGGTTTCTGAGCTTGTGTGCGGCGAGGAAGCAGACACGAGACGCTTTTTGGTTTCCTCTAATCGTTTTCACTCCGTTTGGTGTAGGAAACTTGAGGCAGAGATGGTAGGTTGAAATCGCGGCGTGCATGGAATTCAATCAAGGGGTTCCCATGATGATGTTGTAGATCACCGGGTGATCAGCTACGGAGAATTCGACGATTTTTGTAACTTCGCCAGCTTGAACAGGCAGTTTGATCGTCCCAGTAGTCATGGTGGTTTCTCCGGAAAATCCAGTTAGGGGTTTGGGAGTAGATATCACTTCGGACAGGTCCACATTCATTCTTCTGAGAGTCTCGAGGAAGATTACGTCCACAGTGCTCCCAGTGTCCACCAATACACGTGCTACATCGCAGTCATTGATAATTAATTCGATCACGAGAGGGTCATCATGCGGTCTGTCGATTCCGATCGTCTCCCTTTCCTCGAATGATATCACGTCATTTGGAAACTTAGATGGTTTAGACCAGTTGATGCTGACTTCTGCCCTTCGCTGGAATGCTTTGATTGACGAGACGGTATCTGAGCAATAGTGAGATCCTCCCATTATCATGCTTATCCTTCTTCTTGATCCGGAGGGTGGCGCTTCGTCATCCCTTCTATCACGCTTTGTGTGATCTTCTTTTGTCAGGTCGGGTTTGTATGTGTTTGCGTCCATCTCGAAATCCTTGAGGCTGATGTTTCCTCCAAGCTCGCCAGCTGCTAATTTTTTAGCAAGCTTCAAACCTAGAATTTGGCAGTTCGCGGTAGAATGTCCGTAGATGCAATGGTGTTCGCAGTATGCTGCTTCGTCGTAAGAGCTTTCGCCTTTGGTCCAAGTGCTCCATGAATTTCTTCCCCGGCCTCGGCCTCTTCCTCGACCATAGCCGGATGCATCGATTTGATAATTATGGGCTCCTCGAAAATCGTCCTCGTGCTGCACATAGCCGGAATCTTGACTATTCCTTTTAGTGTTAGAAGGGATGGAGATTTGGGGAGAGTGGTTCACTGCCTTTGCCTTCCCATACTTCTCGGTTAGGATCTTCATCTCTTCCTCTTCGGTGATGAAGTCTGCAGCTCGATGCATTGCATCATGTATCGTTGTGGGGGGTGTTTAGCGCGATTTCTTTGCGAAAATCGGAGTTGAACCAGAGTGCTCGCTTCAGGGCCAGTAAGGCTGCTTTGTCGCTCAGACCTTCCACTTTAGACATAACGGCTTTGAATCTTCCGATGAACCTCCGGAGTGTTTCATTCTGCCCCTGAGCTAGGGTCCACAGGTCGGCGTCGAATGTTCTGGGATCCATGAATATGGAGTAACGCTTCAGGAACGCCGCTGACAGTTGGTTGTAGCTGTTGATGGAGTTCCGTTCGAGTCTGGAAAACCACTGGAGCGCCGGTCCCTTGAGATGCTCCACGAAGAGAAGGCACTGTCCGGCGTCTCTTTCATTTTCCTTGAAATTTGAGCATCCCATGGCTATAGCGAAAGCCGTCAGATGCTCATTCGGATCGGTCTTTCCTTCATAGATCGGGACTTTCATATTTCTAGGGTCTGAAATTCTTGTGCTAGTAATTCGTGCTGTGAACGGGGTGTTCTGTACTTCCTCCAATACACGATCTATCTCCGACACCTTGCTAGTCGCTTTGTGCATCATGGATCGGACAGCTTTATGTCGGCAGCTGCTCGATCCATATCTGCTCGCATCGTAGCCATCTCTTCTTTCTGGGCTCGGTCTCCTGCTCTGCGCTCTTCGTTGATCCATGTTTGTTCGGCCTAGATTATGTTCTCCTCCTCCTCGGTTAGCTCTTGATCTCCTTCAAGGATGGCCTCGCATCTTTCAACTCGGGTCTGGCCACCTGCTAGGAGTTTGGGATCATCACGGCTTTCCATGTTGCATTCCACTCGGTTCACCTCCTCCAGATTGATGATTGGGACCGGTCCTCCTCCGTTGGTGTGCCACCAACTCCTTGCGTTCCGGAAGCTAGGTCTGCCGAGTTTGTATTGAGTCATGGTAATCTGCCGCGGGTTCTTGGTGGGTTGAGCGGGATTGTGAAGTCCATGGCCGTCGGGTTGAGGTGCGTTTTGATACGCCTCGCTAGGTCAAGACCTGATCCCATACCATGGGTTCGACTCGCCGTTGCCAAGGCTTTCAGCTCGTCCGTCATTGTGTGGTTGAGTCTGTCTTGCTCCTCCGCCTTCTTGAGCAGCGTCTCCAACATGATCTTCATCTCCGCGAGTGTTGTTGAAGTCTTCCCAGCGTTCGCGGATTGGTTCGTCTGATCCTCCATGCCAGTGTTCCTCACATCGGTAGCGTCTTGCTCTCCGTCGTTGGCCATCGTTCTTCGGATCGGTTTTGCGGTGGCTCTCTTGAGTAAGAAAATTTCGCCCCCTTCTTCTAGCGCCAAATTGTGGGAGTGTAAATCCACGCCAATTGAATTTGTCACGTCTTTTAGAGAGATCCTAAACTTCTGAGTAAAAACCACCAAAAACACAAACAGAGATCCAAAGTTGGTCTTTTACTAAGCTGCTTAGAAAGCTTTTTGTATCAGAGAAAAAGTACAGAGTTTTGCTAGGTTAAATTGCCCATCCCCTTTTCAGAGGGTATACATGAATATATATACAAGTTTAAGTCGGCTAGGGGGACTACTAAAGGGATAAAGAAGATTTCTTAATTTGTCGGAATTTCCTTTTAGCAAAGCTTGCCGCTGCCATGGGCTTTGATTCATGGGCTCATGATCTCGGGCCATCCGTTCATTTGCTCGGCTAAGCCCATCTTCTTATCCTTGGTGTTTGGCCCGGATGGTGGTGGTTGATCAGCTCGGGTGGCACCATGGTTCATGGTTTGGGTGACGCCATTCAAATGGCTCAAGCGGCATCATCAAAATGGCTTGGGTGACGCCATCCAAGCGGCTCGAATGACACCATCAAACGGCTCGGGTGGTGACAGATGACGAAAATGACTCCCTTGCCTTGATCCCGATTTGCTAGCTTTGTTACAGGTCATGACGACCCAATCTCTTTAACCATGGGTCGTGACACCCGATCCGTTTGTCTTGTCATGGATTGGGGTACATGACCCAATCTTATTTACCATGGGTCGCGACACCCGAGCCGTTTGTATTGCCATGGATCGGGGTACACGACCCAATCTTCTTTACCATGGGTCATGACACCCGACCCGTTTGTCTTATCGTGGATCGGGGTACACGACCCAATCTTCTTCACCATGGGTCGTGACACCCGACCCGTTTGTCTTGTCGTGGATCGGGGTACACGACCCAAACTTCTTCACCTGGGTCGTATCACCCGATCCGTTTGTCTTGTCGTGGATCGGGGTACACGATCCAATCTTCTTCACCATGGGTCGTGACACCCGATCTATTTATCTTGTCGTGGATCGGGGTACACGACCCAATCTTCTTCAACCTAGGTCGTGTCACCTGATCCGTTTGTCTTGTCATGGATCGGGGTACACGACCCAATCTTCTTCACCATGGGTCGTGTCACCCGATCCGTTTGTCTTGTCATGGATCGGGGTACACGACCCAATCTTCTTCACCATGGGTCATGACACCCGATCCGTTTGTCTTGTCATGGGTCGGGGTGCACGACCCAAACTTCTACACCATGGGTCGTGACACACGATCCGTTTGTCTTGAACTGTTAACTTCAAGTGGGTGAATATTGACCCCAACAAAGATTACTTCAGAAGAAGAAAAAGAAGAATTTGATCAAGAAGGAAAAACATCACACATGCATCGTAATCATTCTCCATCTGATGTAATAGGGAAGCTGAGTGAGAAAAGAAAAACCAGAGGGGTTCAGATTGACTTCAGAGAGATGGTTCGATTTGCTTGTTTTGTTTCCATGGTAGAACCTCGCAACCATGTTGAAGCTCTTCGGGATGAATTCTGGATTCTAGCCATGCAAGAGGAGCTGGAACAGTTTGTGAGAAACGATGTTTGGGAGCTGATTCCACGACTAGAAGACCAGAATGTTGTTGGAACAAAGTGGATTTTGAAGAATAAGAATGATGAAAATGACATTGTTGTTCGAAATAAAGCAAGGTTAGTGGCGCAAGGTTATTCGCAGATTAAAAGAGTAGATTTTGAAGAAACCTTTGCCCCAGTAGCCAGATTGGAGTCCATCGGATTTATTTTGGGGATATCTTGTATCTTGAACTTCAAGCTCTACCAAATGGATGTAAAGAGTGCATTTCTTAATGGATTTCTAAAGGAAGAGGTGTATGTTGAAGAACCCAAGGGCTTTGAAGACTCGGTTCACACTGACTATGTGTACAAACTCAAGAAAGCTCTGTACGGATTGAAGCAAGCACCCAGAGCTTGGTACGAACGTCTTACCGGATTCCTATTGGAAAAGAGTTACATCAGAGGGAGTGTGGACAAAACGTTGTTCATCTTAGAACAAGACAAAGTTATCATGTTGGTACAAATATATGTCGATGATATCATCTTTGGGAGCACATCTCAGGAGCTGGTGGATAGTTTTGTAAGAAACATGACTCATGAATTTGAGATGAGTATGGTGGTAGAGTTGAGGTACTTTCTGGGGTTGCAAGTGACTTAGACAGAAGAAGTTTTTGTTTCACAAAGCACGTATGCACAGAGTCTTGTTAGGAGGTTTGGACTGGACACTTGCAAGGAAGCACGAACTCCTATGAGTACCACTGAAAAACTGTCGAGAGACGAGGCAGGAGTGGCTGTTGACGAGAGGCTCTATCGAGGAATGATCGGGAACTTGTTGTACCTTACAGCAAGTAGACCTGATATATGCTTGAGTGTCGGGATATGTACGCGGTATCAAGCGAAGCCAAAGCTATCGCATCTGAATGCAGTAAAGAGGATAATCAAGTATGTAAAGGGGACGGTTAATTTTGGGTTATACTACTCAAAAGGATCAAATCAGAACCTAGCAGGTTACCGCGATGCCGATTGGGCTGGGAGTGTTGATGACAGGAAAAGCACTAGTGGAGGGTGTTTTTTTCTTGGTAACAATATGATTTCGTGGTTGAGCAAAAAGCAAAATTTAGTGTCTCTGTCCACCGCGGAGGCTGAGTACATAGCCATGGGAAGTTGTTGTACTCAATTGCTGTGGATGAAGCAGATGGCAGCTGACTACGGGATGGATTCTGGACCACTCTTGATTTACTGTGACAACAAAAGTGCAATAAACATCTCCGGGAATCCAGTTCAACACTCAAGGACAAAGCATATTGACATAAGGCACCACTTCATCAGGGAATTGGTGGAGGAAAGACAGGTAGTGATTGAACATGCTGTCACCGAGTTACAACTCGCAGATATATTCACAAAACCTTTGGATTTTAATCAATTCGTTAACTTAAGAAATGCCATTGGAATATGTGAAATGTTTTTTTGAGGTATGCAGGGCTGATGCAGGTACTGACTCAGGATGTACACAATGCTCAGATTTTGTTTGGAGTCAAGGTACCTCAGTGGAAAAGAGCTGCCCGTTGTGTCGTCATGCTCTTGACAAAGTACAAGTTTCACATGGAGAAGACAAGCTTGAGAAGCCAAAGAAAGAGACTGATAAGTGTTAGTAGCTGATAAATCACGTGATGTTGCTAACATGTCTGTCAGTCCGCGAAAAAAATGGAAGAAAAAGAAAGGGGCAAAATAAAAAAAAAATAAAAAAAAAAATCACTCAAAAGCATTCCTGCACCTGAGAAGTCAAGTGATGGTGCTCGACTAGCAGATGTATCTCATGATGAATAAAGGTTGAAAACGGAGTGGGAACATGATAAAGACACAATGGTGTGAAAGCTAGCCACTTAGGTCCTGATAACCAGATCCTACAAATCGTGCCAGAGCAAGTGGCAATCTGTGTTATGTGCTGAGTCAGTCTCTGCAGTACCTCAAGTGAAAAGAGGACATCTGTGAAAGAGAAGTTTAAAAAAAAAAAAAATCAAGGTTAATTTCTGTGTGATGGATCTCAATCGTGACACATGTGAAAGTCATTGCAGGTCTAACTCTCATCATTTAATATAATTTATGTGGCTGGTAATGTTAATATATTTGGCCTGTGCTACTGATTTTGGTTTTGTTTTTGAAAAGAAAAATATGTTGCAGTAAACTGCAGAGCTGGTTCGGGGTTCAGATCCTAAAAGTATAGCCGGTTAGCTTCGGTTTTTGCTGGTTTTTGCGGTTAAGGAAATCAAGTCCTAATTGGATAAGGAGAGGGAAAATAAAGATAATATAAAAAGGTTTTTGGAAGAGGAAGAGGCACGACAAATCAGAACAAGAAAATTTTTCCCAAAATCGTTTTTTTCTCTTTCGTTTCTCTCTGTGTTCTCTTGGAGAAGACGACTCCATCCCGCAATCATGGTGTTTGCTACGCGCAGCGGTCAGATTGGCCTTGGTTCCAGTTCAGATCCACCTCTGGTGAACGAAATCAACACAGAGGCTCAGATCCTCAGCGATTCGGAGGAGGATATCGAGCAAAACCCACTCAATGAAGACACTAATGGAGCTATATCTGCAGGTGACTCAGCTGCGACAGAGACAAAGAAATCGAGTCCTTCCAAAACCCTAGAAGACTCGATCTCTTCTGATGCGTCGGACGAAGCGAAGTCAGAGGAGCTGAACCCAAATCGTGAACTGAGGACAAAGGAGAAGTACGATCCAGTGGCTAGGAAGAAGAAATCGATCGCCACAGCAACTTCCAGAAAAGGTCAGAATAAGCGGGAAATCACAGAAGTCCCGTGTGATGAGACGGTGACGAAGAAGCAGAAAATCACCAAAGAGATTGGTGCATCTAAGAAATCAGCTGGGTCGAAGAAGGTTTCTGATAAGGATTCGAGACCTTCTAAAGGGAAGGAAGCGGCCACTGGAACTTCAAAGGTACGCATGTGTTTTGGCAGACCTCCTAGACCACAACTAAAGCATTTTCTATCTGAAGAAGCCAAGAAAAGGTACAAGATTATGTCTAACAAAGAGCTGATTCCAGAAACGGTTGTCATGTTTGATGAGACGGATGAGTATGATTTGAAACCAGTCATTGGTAAGGTGGGGATGCTTTCATCTATCACTGGGTTGCATGGGTATGTGGAGGCGGTCATCAGGGAGTTCTATGCTCACCTTCCTGGTACAAAGACTGATGACTCAGAAATCAAAGTGTTTGTGCGAGGGCATACCTACACCTTTTCTGCTGAAGTGATCAATGATTTCTTAAAGCTGGAGCCACTGGATGACTCTGAGGTTAGTGCTGAGATAAGAGCTGATCAAGTCAGAAAGGACAAGTTGGCTAAATTTTTAGCTGATGATCCGGCAATGACTTGGACTAAACTTGGAACTCCATTTATGCATCCTCGGATTGTTGCCTTATACATGGTGTGTGGACATAATTGGATGCCGACTACAAACAGGACCCCTATGAATGAAGAACGAGCTCGGTTTGTGTACAAGATGGCACATGGTATGCGAACTGATTTTGGTGAGGATGTGTTTAATCAGGTACTACCTGTTGGTAGAAATGCTGGAACTTACAACTTGATGTTTCCAGCTTTAATCTATGGGGTTTTGACTAATCAACATATGGTTAAGCAGGGTTCTGAAGAAGCACTCATAGGTCACACAAGGTATACAAGAGACAGGAGGACTGGTCAGTGGTATCTTCAGAATCGTGCAAAGCAGTTGGTCTCCGACAAGGCTCAAGCATCCACCTCTGTTCACGCTGCAGCAAACCAAAATGTGCCTCAAGGACTAGCTGCGAAACAACAGGTCGCGTTTCACATTCCTGAAGGTCCCCAAGTTACGGTTGCTGATGCTGTCAAAGCCCTTAAGTCTGTTGCTCAGCTACTACTTGTGACTCGTTAAACAGTCCTAAACCTGGTCAACCGTTTGGAAAGTATGTTTTCTACTCATGGCCCTTCACTTTATTTGCTTCCTTGTATTTTTAAGTTGTGTGGTCTCTCAAGCAGGGGGAGAAACTGGTGATCCTGCTGAGGCAGATGCTGAGGGAGATGAGTAGAGGTTGCTCTTGAGGGGGAGTGAATGAGATTCATGTGTGTGTTTTCTTAGTTTTTAACTCATTCATGGATTCAGGGGGAGTAATGGTTTTTTAATGGGATTTGTTTTTTTTGGCTCTCCTTACTCGTTTCGGATATGTCCTGAAAAACCTTGTTGGATTTCTTCTTTTGGTTTTATTAATGAAGGTTTTCGGATATTCGTGTTCTATGTTGCTGCTTGTTTTGGTGTGTGTGATGTGACGTTTTTACAGGTACTTGAGGAGACGCACAAAACTAAAAAGGGGGAGATTGAAGATGTATCTGGTCTGAGGTATATTCTGTGTCACTCAAGAAGTACCTCAGGAAGCATCTGTGGAGCAAGTGACGTGGAACAAGATGTCTTAGCTGGACCAATGAAGTCGGGAGCTGAGCTGGACGATTCAGAGGATTCTAGAAGCGTGGAGGATCAGCCTGTAGGCGATATGAAACACGAAGATTCAAGCTAATCACTTGGAGAAAAACAAGGGATTAGATAACTACGAAGTAGAGATTTGTTGTTATCTATAT
Source organism: Pseudoturritis turrita (assembly GCA_900406555.1). Lineage (NCBI taxonomy): Eukaryota > Viridiplantae > Streptophyta > Magnoliopsida > Brassicales > Brassicaceae > Pseudoturritis > Pseudoturritis turrita. The sequence goes on from OVBL01000399.1 coordinate 754,881, forward strand.
TCGGGTACTTGTTAGGTTAAAGTGGTGTAGTCTATGAGCATAAATAGATACACTTACGCTTTGTAAAAGCTGCGCACTTGGAAAATCATTTCTTAGCAATAGGTTTCGAGAGAAGAACGAAAGAATAGAGTGCTAAGGGTTGGTGAGTGGTTCACTGGATTGTGTATAGATCCAGTGGACGTTTAAGGCTAGAGATTTCGGTGAGCAAGCCAAGGTGTGTCTTGGGCTTGTGTAAACCATTTAGAAAAAACTTGTAAGTGCTTCTAAAAGAAAGTTTTAGTAATATTCTTTGTAGAGAATTCCCTGTGCCAAGTTCTGAGTTAGTATATGAGTCAGCAGTTCTCTCCTTTTTAGCCTAATCATGATAGCTTCAAGAAAGCATATTCAACATTGCTTAATAATATAATTTTTTATTGCCTTCCCTTTTTTTAATCTAGATTATTATACAACAACAAAATATAAGTTCTCATGCGCTATGACGATATTGGATGTGATTAATATTATTAGGATCTCACATCGGGAAGTTAGATCTAAAATAGTGTATTAGTGACGTGAGTGAATCCATTCATTGCTAATTAGTTTTGAGTTAGAAGTCTATAAATCTTGATAAAAATTTTAGCTTCAAATGTTGATTGTGTCTCCAATGTTAAGCACATGATAACATTCTTCGGTCGTTCGCAAATAATTTTAAAGATATTTTATAGGTTATATTGTACAGGCCGGTATATATGAATTTAGTAATTTCTCTTAGTTGTATGTTTTCAGGATTAGACATATATTTGTTTCATTGAGCTTGTGTCAAAACTTCTTCTCAAAAGTACCTCTAGTCCTGTGCCGAGACCCAGTTGAAAATTCGGCAGACCAAATTTTTTGTTTGTCAGACTAGCTCACTTTTATGATTAGCCGGACGGTTTAAATCGGTTGTGGTTGGACCAGATTCTAATCATGGACTCCTAGTCCAATGTTAACTCAAATCACCCAAAATTAGATATATAAAAAAAAATATGTTAACATTTTGGTTAAATATGTCCCAATCGTTAACCAAAATGTCAAAGAGAGTTGTCATTCTATCTGTCCTTATACCTTGCGACTAATTTTACAGATGTCTTATAATAATTGAGTAGTAAAATGGAATAAAGAGAAGGTGGGGGATGATGGGATCAATCAAGAGAAGCCCATATGGCGTGTTCCCGTGGCCTCGCCACAGACTGGACTGACCAGACCCATTAATTCCAAATGAAACCGTCAATTAATTGCCAACCCAAGCTTTGTCTCTTAATTTATTCTTTACCTTACAAAAATGAACCAAATAAGAAATAAATAAATATTCATCAAATTAAAATTATGCAAGTTTTTGTATATTTTCTATATGTTGACAAAAAAATGTCAATTCATACGTGAGTTTTGCAAGTTATGCAAGTTTTGTGTATTTTTCTTGTGACCTAATATGTAAGAAAATGCACATAGTGTTATACTCATCTTTTCCTTATTATAACATAATGTCATATTCATCTATTTTGAAGGTATAATAACATATGGATTAGATTATGTTTCGGCAGGTACAAATGTAGGAGTTAAATTTGAGTTGATTCGACTCCACAGCCTTGGGTATATTCTAATTTTTAGACCTAAATTTGGTTACTACAACTATATATATACAGTAATACATATATGTATACATAACGAAAATTCAATAAGTAAAATATTCGTTTATCTAATTTTTCGCTGCAGAACTATAGCAAACTAAAAAAACTATTCAAACAAAACTGTCACCAAAATTTGAAAGATATTTTCTTGTTTGATAAAAAAAAAATCTTAAGATAATCCCAAAATACTCACGAAATTAACAGGTTAATTGGTTAATGAAGACAACGTTGTTCATGAATAGAGAAATGACATAGTTTAAAATCACTCAACGAAGTGAACATACGATTACTAATTCATCGTCGATATATATAAAGTATAAAACATATAAGTAGAATTAACGTCAATTCATTGTTAATATACATTCATGCATCCATGGATTATCGATATATAAAATATAAACATATTAAGTAGTTTTTGGGTTAGTGGCGTGTGGTCCCTCCAAAGAAGTAAAAAGTCTGACTTCCTGAATTCGAGAATATCCGGGAGAGACTTAATCTCGATCGGGAGACATTGTAACATAGGATCCGAACTCCTCATACCCACTTTAACCGTAACAAAAAAAAAGAAGCAAAATTGATGAATTTTTTATGCATTAGCAAGTGTTAGAAAATGTATGATACATTAGATTAGAAGGTGAAGAGATTTAGGAAGAAGAACTTACCGGCGGCGGAAGAAGAATGATGAACAGGCGGAGGAGCTGTAGAAGAAGAAGAATCAAATTCGATTTCAATTCGTCGTCATCGTCGGTGTCGATGACTGTGAAAAATGTTTTTAAGATCTTAGAGTTAATAAAAAAAATAATAAAACTGAAAAAAAACAAATAATAAAACTTGGAAAAAACCTTCCTAAAGCTTTCAAACTCGGGTTGTAAGCGGAGAGGAGGCCCAACTAAAGATTTTATAAGCACTACACTATGACTAATTTTTGTAAATTCGGGGCCCCGAAATTTATATATTATCGGGGACCCTAAAGCAAATGCCTCTTTCCTAATCCCATAGACATAGGCTTGGGTGTATCCAACTTGTTTCTAGTTTTTGAAATTTGTCCTTTGATTGCCCTTAAACACCTGGCTCAGAAGTAGCGATCGCTCGTGCACGGCTAAGGGTCACCTCCTAAAAATCAACTTCCTTTTTTTTATTGGGGTGGGGCAGTTTGGTTTCTTGCAAGGCTGTGGGATATGGCAAGGCTGAGCATTTACATATCAATCGGTCGAAAATGAGTGGACAGTCTCGCTGCGCGGAGAGGAACATCTCAAATTATACTAATTTCGAGACTACATTGACCTATTCATATTATACTAATTTATTAACAGCTCCACACTAATTTATTTGATCTCACTGTAGTGTATATATTAATTTCAATCATAAAGAAATGCAAATAGTCGTAGTATATATTTTGAGGGGGTATTTGGTATTTTCTCTTAAGGATATTTTTTTATGACACGGTAATAATCTAACTAAAAAATATACATTGGTCCAATTAAAGCAATCTAATCTGATGAGGAAATGCGTCGAAATTTGTGACGTTTGTCTAAAGTTTAAGTTTGTCACTTACACTATACTACTATGTAGTTTGAGATAGATTTAATTACAAGAAAAAAATATTGTTTGCATTGGAAAAGGACATAAGTTTTATTTTTTAATATTATTATAAATCTTTAACTTTCCCAAAAAATGAATTTTAATGATATCTTAACTTTCATCACAAGTAAATCTAATTCTTAACAGCTTTCTACGGAGAACGTTTCACAAATAATTTTACAACCGACAGGTTTATCCACATTATAAAGATTCATAATAAACGGTTTTATATATACCGCATTTACGATGGATAGTTTTACCTTAATAAATGGGACAACGATAAACGGCTATATCTGCACCATGCTAGAATTCTCTAATAAGTTTACCTCCATTAGTATGCAACAATTCACATTTTGGGAATCAAACTTCAAACTCGGTCTAGAAGCACTAAAGCATTAGTGAACTATTGGACCAAGAGATTTTAAGACAAGAAATAAAAGCACACCCGATATATAGTCTAGATCTTCAACTGAAGTTGCACACAAGCTCCACTTATCATCCGACATGACATTCGTCAATATGTTTTTCGGATTCTGACTTCCTTAGATCTTTTTAAGCACACTTATTCCATCTTCCAAAGCTGATCTGATGAAGTGATACTGAAGTTGTATTTGCTTTGTTTGAGTAGGGTCTATCAGGTTCTTTGTCATATCTATGTCACTATGACTATCACAGTACAACACACTTGTCTCGTGTTCCTGACTAGCTACTGCGAAAATGATTATAACCACATCATCTCTTATGTTGCCTCTGTCACAACAACATACTCACCTTCACAACTTGATAGAGTTATGATCTTCAGCAACTTTGAAACCCAACAAATTGTAGTACAAAAAAATGTAGACATACCTGGATGTGCTCTTCTTGCTATCAACATCACCTCCATTGTCAACATGAATATCCCTATAATATAATTTCAGACTTTCTGAAACATAATGCTGAACTCTGGTTACCTTTTAGGTACTTGAAAATTTATTTAACAGCTTTCCAATGTTTCTTTTCTTGATTGCTCATAAACATGTTGACAACTCACACTGCATGTGCAATGTCTGCCTTGTACACATCGTCACGTACATAGGGTTACCTATAACAGAGGCATATGGAACATTATCCATATATGCCATCTTCTCTTTGATCACAGGTGATTGATCTTTGGATAACCGAAAGTGAAAAACCAAAGGAGTTCCAACCGATTTCGCATCATCCATGTTATAAAACCTCATAAAGACCTTCTTCACATATTCATCTTGTTACAACTTGAAGCCCTCATTACTTCTGATGATTCTCATCCCGATAATCTATTTTGCTTCTCCCAGATCTTTCAACGCGAATTCTTCTGAGAGTTTTTTATTCAATTTGTTAATCTCATCCAAGTCTGCATCAACATGTTATCAACATAGATGAGCATTATCATGTAAGAGTCCTCAAGCCTCATAAAATAACAACAACGATAAGCTCATATCTCAAGAATCAGCTTTCTTCACAAAGCTGTCAAACTTCTTTTACCACTGTCTTCGAGCCTATTTCAACCTATACAGACTCTTTTGAATCTTGCAGACTAGCTTCTCTTTTTCTTTGTTTTCAAAGCTTTCATGTTGCTTCATGTTGATTTCTTCATCTAAATCACTATGAAGAAATGTGGGTTTTACATCCATCTACTAAAGATGCAGATCTTCCTTTTCAACCAGCCTAAGAATAATTCTTATTACCCCCAACTTGACTATCTGGAACACTATTTTTGTTGGAAACTATTCACAACTAGCCTCGTTTTATAGTGCTTGCTTCCATCATGTTCTTCCTTTATCAGGCAAATCCACTTATTATGTAATGTCCTTTTCTCCTTAGGTAGCTCGGCTAACTCCCACGTATAATTGGACATTAGCGAGTTCATCTAATTTTTCACTGACAGGTCCCACTTAATCGATTTGCATTGCTTCTTCATGGCATTTAGACGTGTTTCTATATGTAAGCAAAATGTAGTTGAGAGATGGAGAAAACCTTACATTCAGTTTGCTGATTATGGTTGACCGACGTAGCTCGTTAACTAGAGTCTAAGGAATAGCTCAAGAATCATCATTCTCATTTGCCTCACTAACTTTATCTTGATAAAATGACTCCTTTGCAAATGCATTACCATCTTGCAACTTTGGTGCCACGATATCTCACAAATAAACAATTGTTGACTCTTTGCTTTATGAGCTCTCCATCATTTTATCCTTGTATAACATCTCCTCGTTGTAGATAACGTTTCTACTGCAGATGATAGATTTTGGTTATCTTAGGACTGATTACCAAACTCGATCTCATCATAACAAATAAAGTAAGACTTTTTATATTTCACATGAAACTTACTTCTTGCATCATCATCAATATAAACAGAAGCTAAGCAACCAAACACTTTTAGAAAAGAAAGATTTACCTTCTTATCACTCCAGACTTCCTTAAAGATTTTGAAACTCAAAAGAACAGACAGTCCTCTGTTGATCAAGAAGGATGAGGTATCGATTGCATGCCATATAATCTTAGGCAATCCACACTATATTATCATGCTCCTTGTTCAGAGTCATGTTCATCCTTTATACTAATTCGTTCTGTTTGGGCATTCAAGAAATAATTTTCACCATTTTGATCTTATTATCAGCACAATACATTTTGAACTCACAATTAATGTATTCTTCACCATTATCAGATTTCAGACACTTGAACTTAAAAATTTAGTCTCAACTTAAAAAGGAAAAAAATATACAAAATCGTAATCGTGAAAAGTTTGAATTTGTTAATTAATTAATAATATTTTAACAAAAATAAAAAGAGTGAAAAGGAGGGCGAGAGCTTGCTTACTAAACATTTATAAGAGAGCTAAAGACAACCCAAAACAAAAGAGAAACTGAAATGCAGTCAAATAGGTATCCAAAAGAAACAAACTTTGATAGTAGAAATGGTAAATAAAATAAAAAATATATACTCACTCTATTTTACAAAGAATATCATTCTATGATTTTTCACAAATATTATTATTAAAAGTTCTACTATATTTCTTGTTATCACGCTAAATGGGGTTTAATGGGAGATGAATTTTTAAAGATTTTTAATTTTTTTAGATTTCACTGTTATTAGTTTGTCGATTCTTATATTCTTGATAAAATTTAGTATTATTAGTTTGATAACTTTCAAATTCCATTCAAAATCTCTTGTTATTCGAAAAGTTTAGTTATCATTGATTCATAAATTCTAGTAAAATTAAGTGTTATTAGGACACATTCCTTACAAATTACTCATTAAACACAACATTAAGAATATTAGGGATATCTCTTTGATTCTTAAAGTTTTTATAACTAAACTTTTTTACTACACAAAATTCTCTATAAATTTAATAATTTTTTTTTAATTTTTTAAAATCCACCACTTTTATGTAAATTCAACTTCTACTAAATCAAATTTATCTCTTTAATTAATATATTCAAATAATATGATTAAAATTGAAATTTTATTTAAAATTTTTCATTAAAAATATAAAACGATAATTTTTTTTAAATAAAAATAAAATCTTAAAACGATATTTTTGTGAAATGGAAAGAGTAAGAAATTTGAAAGTTTTTTTTTTTTTTCTAACCAAAATTTGAAAGTTAAGCAGTGTGGTTCGTGCAACGACTGGTACAAACACATGGCTGGATTCCAAAACGAGTCAACTCCTCGGATCTTACAAACCACCATCTAATTAATTTTTGAAGTGTATGTTTATTACTGAGCTACCGATGTACAGACAACTCAACTCAAAAACTAGTAAATAAATATGTCTTTCATTTATTATTTAATTTAAGAATTCATTTATTTTGGTCAACTAAATGTAATATGTTTAAGATTTACGACTGGGATAAGAAAGATAAAGAATAATATTTCTGGAAAAATCTTTGTTTCAAATGTAACCAAAAAGTATCAATTTTTTTGTTCTAGTAAGTATCAAATTTGAATTGCCATGACCAAAATTTTTTGTTTATTTTATACTAAATTAGATCAGCATAATATACTGATAAAAATATAAAAATATTTAGATTTTAAAATTGATAATATTTGTAATTACGACATGTATAATATTAGATTAGGACTCCATTTCATACGATATTTTTTTATATATTCAAAATTTAAATAAAAATCATATCTTATCAAATATATACCAACTAATCAAATTTATATTATCATTATCTCAATCTAAAACATGTATACTCTCATATTGAATTGTTTTTACATATTTGATAATTTTTTCACAATAAACTCAATGATGAAAATTCAGACATATAAACTTTAAACATGAAAAAATCAACTTTACATTAAAACATAAAAAAAAAATTCAAACAATCATTGATAATCACACACAATAATACTATTAACTGTTATGAAAAATAACTAACATCAACACAACAAAATGCACACATCATTACATTAGATATCATAAAAAATAACATCAACATATCATATTCTTACATAGTCATCAAGACAGAAAAAAACATGTGTATATATGTATATATATATTTTTTTTTCTAATTTTATACATTTTGAATTTTGTATAGAATTTATAGTTTTCATTTTTCTATTACTTTGCCTATATTTGAAATTTTGTGACCGTCAATTTCATGTTTGACTTATATTTGGTTGTTTTTATAATCAATATATATAATTTAAGTACTTGAATGAAAATGGAAAGATAACAAAATCAATTATAAAGCATTGAAATTGTAAAAAACGTTTTGGAAAACCAAATTTTTTTTTTATTAATTTGTCTTTTTAGAATGAGAAATTTTCTCATGCTACTTCTCAACTGCCACTTTGCAAAACTGCCACTGTTTAAAAATCTTTACAATCGTGCCACTCCATTTTTTCCATATCCCGATATTTACCCTTTGACTCATTTTTACCTAACTTTTTGTATTGATTTTTTCAGATCTTGCCTTCCAACTCGAGAATTCCTCTAAAATCGCCGTCTCCGATCTCAAATCTCTCCATCTCCGATCTCAGATCTCTCTGTCTCCGATTTCGCCGTCTCTGAACTCCGTCGCGATCTCCACTGAGAAGATTCGAGAAAGAGTTGTTGTTGATCTGGTGGTGCGTTTGATGAAAAACATGGATCTGAGATTGGATCTGGTGGATTTGGGAAGAAGAAAGGTTGTTTAGCCCGATTAATGACCCGATTTGTTGAAAATCCGACCTGTGTTAGGTCAAGAACGGTGAAAAGTCAACTTCCGAGTAATATCCAGGGAAGGTAGAAAACGAAAAAGGAGGAAGAGAAAACGCAATCGCGAAAGAAGACAAATTGGAAACGCTTTTGAATAGCTTATAAAACTTTTTAAATACCTTATAAAATCTTTTAAATAGGGTTTAGTTTTGAAGGTATATCACTTGGAGTATTTGCAGGAGGAGTCTTTTAAATACCTTTTAAATACCTTATAAAATATTTTAAATACCTTATAAAATTATTTAAAATATTATAAAACTTTTTAAAAACATTATAAAATATTATAATACTTTATTGTTTCTTGTGATGTTTGACTTTGTTGTTTACATAGTCTGATCAATTCTTACACGGATACTTTTGTTCTTATTTTGTCTCTGTTGATGCATAAACTTTTGAGAGCACTTGGAGTGTTTGCAGGAGAAGTCTTTTAAATACCTTTTAAGTACCTTATAAAACCTTTTAAATACCTTATAAAATATTTTAAATACCTTATAAAACTATTTAAAAACATTAGAAAACTATTAAAAAAAACTCATAAAGCACTTTTGTACGCAATTACAGAGATCAATCGTCTCCAACTTTAGAAGATGTCTATCTAATAGAGATTCTAACATCAAAATTAGGTTACAAAACATTTTAATTATGTTTTAAAATTTACAAAATATTTTAATTACAAAACTGTAAGACAAAAATAAGGATCAAAAGGAAGAACATTGTTTGATAAAATTTTGATGAAGAACATCCAACAACAAAATTAATCCAGATTGAAATCAACCCCAAATTGACAAATTGAAATTTACCCCAAATACAATCCATATTTATTACTACATTCAATAAAATCGAAAAAAAAAATTATAGATCTGTAACCCAAATCAAATCAAAAACCGTAGATTTGTAACCCAAATCGAATCAAAAACTCAGATCTGTAACACAAATAAAATAAAACCAGATTTGCGAGAATAAAAAACCAGATCTATAACAAAAAAATGACAAAATCCGATCTAGATCTAGATCGATTTGCGAGAGAGAGAGAGAGAGAATCAGAGATCGGAGATGAGAGATCTGAGCGTGAGAGATCTCCAACCCAGAGAGATCGACGAGAGAGAGAATCAGAGATCGACAAGGAGAGATTTGAGCATGAGAGATCTCCAACACACAGAGATCGAAGAGAGAGAGAGAGAGAGAGGTTTGATTCATGGCTTTTTTGACAAGGATAAAGTAGACGATTTGTTTATAAAAAGTGGCACAAATGAAAATGACCACATGAGAGTCGCACGCTTGTAAAAGTCACTTTCAAATGTGGCATTTTTGTAATTGTCCCTTTTAGAATCCAAATAATTTTCAAAAGAAAAATTATATTAATTTATATTATTATGTTGACATGTGTCATCATCTAAATTAACAATGACACATATCGTGATCTAGTAAATTATAATTATCATACATGTCATATTTCACCTTAAATGCATCCAACTTTATATAATAAATTATGTTTTGGATCCGCGCTACGTGCATATTCTTTGTATAAACTTTCGTTGAAAAGTAGCGACCAATAATATTTATTAAAAAAAAATTATATATCGATGATTGTAATAATATATAAAAAATATTCATAACGACTTTTATCTTTCAATATATTCAAATGTACATATAAACATAACAATGTGTACAAAAAGACAATCTTGTATATTTTCATGAATGAAATAACATCTTAAGTTCTATTGCATACATAGAATATTTTCTAAATTCTACCACTACATTTTATCAGTCTGAGGGTAAGATGACATAATATCCTTTGAAACTCATACATGCATAAAGTCTAGATATTGCTCTTCTGTTGAATAACTGAATGGACAACACAAGCTATAGAAAATTTAAATTAGATGGATTTGGATTAAAAGTAAGTAGCTTCAACTTTTATATAGTATAGATTACTAAAACCTTTTTTCAAACTCGTCAAAAACCAAGCGGGAAATGGCTAGGCGGAAGTGGAAGAAGCTGAAGTGGCCATAGTTTTAGTGAGACTTGTAAGAGAGATGTAAGCATTACGTTTTGAAAACAATTTAAGCATCACAAGCTTAATGAATTTTTTCCCCAGCACCTCTAAACCTCTCTCTCTCTCTCTCTCTCTCTCTCTCTCTCTCTCTCTCTCTCTCTCTCTCTCTCTCTCTCTCTCATACACACACACACACAAAAGATACGTTTGATCTCTCAAAAGTCTATCTTCAATTATAAATTTAACTAAAACTATGATGTTTATAATTGAGACGACTACTTTAAGAGGCGGATGTATGTGTATTAGTAAGTGGCATGTGTTTCATGCAAGATCTAATTGTGTGTGTTAGAGTTGTTAATGAAAATAAAATAATTGATTTGTTCAACCCATAATCTTATGCAATGTTGATGGTACAATGTCCAACTTTTACTGTTTTTTACTCTATCTTTTAGTTTATTTTCTGTTTTTTTTGGGTAAAAACTGAGACTTTTATTCAATCAAATAGTTGCTCTTCTAAAAGAGTCTAAGGCAGTTTTTGCAAGCAAATCTTCACACTCATTAGCAGGGCGGGGAATATGAGAAAATGAGATAGAAGTGAAAAGAGAAACAAGAGACCGAATGTCATGGAGGATTCCATAGAGTTCTGAGTTCCAAGCTCCCGATTTTACCAAGTTGATGAGGTTGAGTGAGTCAGAGAGAATGAGGAGTCGATCGAATCCTTCATTTTTTGCATCTTGGAGAGTACGCAATAGAGCAAGTCCTTCACCTAGTAGAGGTGAAGCTATGTGCAATCGAATCTCTGATCTTCGAACTAGAATCTCGCCGGAGGCTCTCCTGATTGTCAATTCTAAGCCTGCGGTTTTTGAGTCTTCTCTCCATGCTGCGTCAAGGTGGCATATTAAATCCGGATTGACGCAAGCTGGAGGGGTGGTTACCTCGTTGCTTTTCTGTTGAGGCAGTATGGCTTCCTGAACTATTTTCCATTCTCTAGCTGCAATTATTCCACTAAGACTAACCTTCGAAGGGGAGCAGCTAACCTTATTGAAGTTTATATTGTTTCTGGCTTTCCAAATTGCCCAGTATATCCATGGGTATAGAGGTCCCATGAAGATTTCCGTTGGTGGTAGGGTTCGGCAGCCTCGGAGGGCCTTGAAAGTTTCTCCAATGCACTCATTGGGATCGATTCGAGGAAGAGTCACCATCGGTACCTGTATCCATACGTTATTAGTAAAAACACAATGTAATAAAAAATGTGCTATTGATTCTGGTTCTGAGCATCTAGTGCAATTAACTTCGAGCTAAATTGCTCTGTTGGCAAGGCAAACCCTTGTCGGCAAGGCGTTATGGACTGCCTTCCATAAGAAGGTTTTGATTTTTGGTGCAACTTTCAGGTTCCAGATCTCTGTCTTCCAAGGGAAATCTTGGATTGTCGAAGGAAGTTGGATTTCATGTTTCGATAGTCGTGCTTTCCAATAACCAGATTTTGCTGAGTACTCCCCAGATGCTCTGTTGGCAAGGCAAACCCTTATCGGCAAGGCGTTATAGATTGCCTTCCATAAGAAGGTTTTGATTTTTGGTGCAACTTTCAGGTTCCAGATCTCTGTCTTCCAAGGGAAATCTTGGATTGTTGAAGGAAGTTGGATTTCTGGTTTCGATAGTCGTGCTTTCAAATAACTAGATTTTGCTGAGTACTCCCTGGATGCGTGCTCTGGCCAGCTGAGTTTGTCTTTTGCTTTCCCTCTGCTCGGGATGATGCCTAGTATATTCTGCGAGTGATGAGGAAGGATATGGCTAATGGCAGCTTTGTCCCATTGGTTTGATTCCGGTATTTTCAGCTTAGCTAGAGTGAGTTCTTTAGTTGCCAGGGGAGGAGGTCTAATGGCTCGTGTCGGTTGGGATAAATATAGCCATGGAGCCTCCCAGATATTTGTGCCTTGTCGGATAAAGTTCTGCCAATAAGAATGTCGTACCAACTGTGTGAACATATTGCTGGTGGTTCGACCATTAAGAAAGAGGAAGAATGGCAGTACTTCCCGAGAAGCACGCGTGCTAGGATGCTCTGGGGTTTCTGAAGAATGCGCCAACTTAGTTTAGCCAACAATGCATCATTAAAGGATTCGATATCCCGGAATCCTAGGCCTCCTTTGTTGTTTGGTAGAGTTAGATTTTCCCAAAATATCCACCTTATCTTTCTTTTATCCGGATTCGAATCCCACTAAAAACGTGTAAGTGCGGATTGGATGCGTTTGCAAAGTGATACTGTAATCTTGAAACATGACATTGCGTACGTTGGCATTTTCGCAAGCACCGATTTAGGAAGGGTCTGCTTACCCGCTATTGAGAGGAATCGATTTGACCACCCTAAAGCTTTCTACCTCATTCGATCTACAATGGACGTGAACAAGTCGCATTTGCGCTGTCCAAAGTGTTCGGGGAGGCCAAGGTATTTACCAATGTCGCCTTCCTTGCTGATTTTTAGAATTCTTTTGGCTGTTTCTCGGGTGTTACTTGGTGTCTTTGATGAGAAAGACAGATCAGATTTCTGACAATTGATTCACTGACCCGATATTCCTTCTTATATCTGGATAATGTTGCTTAGAGCTTTGCAATTGTTTGCGTCTGACCGATAGAAGAACATGGTGTCGTCAGCAAAGAGTAGGTGGTTTATCTTAGGGCTTCCCCTTGCCACTCGTACCCCTGGTAGGACTCCGGAGTCCTGTGCGTTCTTGCATAACCCTGAGAGGACTTCACTAAAAAGGATGAAGATGTAAGGAGAGAGGGTATCTCCTTGTCGGATTCCTCTTGAAGGTATAATGTCTCTTTGTGTTGTACCATTAATTAGGAGGGAGTATGTGACCGTGGTCACGCATTGCATGATCCACTCCATCAACTTGTTGTGGAAACCAAGTCTATCCAACACCGCGCGGATGAAGCTCCATTCGAGTCTATCATAGACCTTACTCATGTTTGTTTTAACAGCCATAGATCATCGTTTCTTTGCACCTGAGGTCCGAAGATAGTGTAGCACCTCATGAGTTATTAACACATTATCAGAGATGGCTCGGTCCTTAACAAACGGCAATTGATTCTCTGATACGATTTCTGGTAGTAGTGGTTGGAGTCTTTTCGTAAGGATTTTCGCTATGTTTTTGTAATACACATTACAAATAGCGATAGGTCTGTAGTTTGCAACTTTCTTAGGACCCTGGATCTTAAGGATGAGTCTGACATGAGTTGCGTTTATATTTCTCGGCATTACGCCGGATTGGAAGAATTCTTGAATTTCCAGAATTAATTCTTCTTCAATGGTGTCCCAGTTTAGAGTGAAAGAAGCTTGCGGAGAAGCCATCTGGGCCTGGGGCTCTGTTTCTATGTATGGAGAAAGCCGCTCTTCTTATCTCTTCCACTGTTGGAATCGATGTTAAGTCTCTGTTGGTTTCCTCAGAGATACACGGTCGAAGAGCATCCCAAACTGGTTGGTAGGAACTTTCTCATTGTAAAGTAAACATGTTCTGAAAGTGCTCTGTGATAACTTGAGCTATCTGATCTTCTTTATGGAACCTTTGTCGAGCTTCATCCTCTATCACCGAAAAGTGATTTAGAATTTTTCTATTTCGAGTAGCAGCATGGAAGTAACCCGTGTTACGATTTCCTAGTTGGAGCCAGAGAAGACGACTATGTTGCTTCCAATACTCATCTTCGACTTTATATTCGATTGCTAGAGTTCTTGTGATCTCAGAGATTAAATGTTGATCTGCTTGCGAGCTTACTAGTGCCGCTTCTAAAGCCTCCTGGTTCTCTTTTACCTTTTTAGAGCTGTTTTGGTGTTTCTCTTTAGACCATTTGATTATGGCTCTTCTACACGCTGTGATTTTTCCTTCTATGGGTTGTCTCCTTGCCCGTTTCCACTCATTAGTCACTAGCTATTTAATTTCTGGATTATCTCGTAGTCTTTGGTCAAATCTGAATAATCCATTTTTCTTGATTCTTTAGTTATCTAGAAAGGTAAGTATTAATCGGTCGTTTGATCCTTCCATGCGCAAATACTCACTTCTGCAGGACGGAAATAGATCCAACCAATCATTGTTGGCTAGTGCTCGATCTAGTCTACACCGTACTAGATGGTTGTAACGTTAGCCTCTCCATGAGAAGGGGTTTTAAGATAAAAAACATTCGAAACTCGGTAAATGATCATTCTGGTCTAACGGGTCCTCCTGACTTCTCTGTGTTGTTTAGAATTTCATTGAAATCTCTGGTGAGGAACCAAGGTCCCCCACAGGCTTCATGAATAGCATGTAGTTTGTTCCAGACATCACGATGTTTTCTACGGTCCGGGTCACCGTAAAAAAAAGTCGCATGAAAAGATAAATCTTCATATGAAATGTGGGTATCAAAATAATTATTACAAGAAGATATAATTGTTAAGTTTATTTCCTCCCAAAAAATTACAATACCACCATTTCGTCATATGGGAGAAACTATTGTGTGATTGTTGTACCCCATCCACTAGCAAGTGCAAAGGACAAAGTAATCTGGATTTTTGTCTCCATGAGGAATATGACTTCTGGAAACATACCCAGCCGTATCTCTCTAAGTCTACGAATTACTACGAATTACCGGGGTACTCGTCAATCCCTGGCAATTCCACTTTCCTACTCTCATTGAGACTTGGATGGTTTCGTATGGGAAACCATCAAAGCCTTTGAGGAAGCAGGGATTAATGTTCTTGCGATTGATTCGCGTGAGATTGGGGTATGTTTCTCCTCGTTGAGATGGACTTTCCCTTGACTATTACTTTGTCTTCTTCTTGGTGATCCTTTCAATTGAGTTACTTTCTGTTTCCTTGAGCAAACACTTGTGAGGGACTTTGCTTTGGGGCTATTGCTTACTGTCTTTGTCGTTGGGGTCTACCAACCTTTTCTTTGTTGGCCCACTTGATTCCTCTTGAGGGGGTGGAGGAAGTGTTTATACTGTTGGGCAAAGACGTTTAGCTGCAGGAATCCTTTCAGACAGTTTTGGGTCTGTGATATGATCCGGTTCCATGACCATAGATTGGAGAATAGAGGCTTGAACCATACGTGTTGTTGTCTCCTGATTTTTCAGCGATATGCATCCTTTCTTTTCTAGCAGCACTCTCAGAGGGGTCCGCATAGCTCGTATATTGAACCATAACTTCTCTCAGTTCCCCAAGGGCCTCCTCCATAGATTTTTTAGGGGTTGATGCTGCTTCCCGAAGGTCGGATCGTTCTAAAGGGGGGTCTACGAGTTCTAGAAGAGGTGGATCCTTCCTGACGAGGTTGAGAGGGTGACATGGTCTTATCTCGGGCCTGGCTAGGGGGAGAAGTGCATATGGGAGGAGATAACGATGCCCCTCAAGATCTCCTTCCAAACTGGTCTCCTGTCTGATGGTAGGATGAAGATATGGACTTATGTTCTCTCTCATGTTGGTATCGGGACTGATAACTCTGATTCCGTCCACCATAATCAGTTCTGTCATAGTACCTACGGCTATTAAACCTTCTAGTGAGAGACTCACGAAGGTCAATGTTAAAATCTTGGCTCTCTTTCCCATATCCTCCTAGTTTCCTCTCATACAAGGGTTTCCTCCTAGAGCTACCGGGGCGCTGGTAGGGTTCATATCGGTGGTTGAGCCGGTGGTCTTTCTGGTACTTATGACTCCTTTGTCTTTATTCCATCCTTTGGTTCTCTCTTCTTATTTCTCCTCAAACCGTTGTGGGGGTGGAGGCAGAGATGAGTGAATCACCTCCCTAGAGTTCTGGTTTTTGGGTGACTCTCTTTCTCTATTTATCTTCAGTTGGCAATTCTTTTCCTCATGGTCGAGGGGCTAGCAGTGGGAACAATGTTTTCCCAGCTTTTCATAAACTAGGTTCGCCATAATAACCTCCCCCGTGTTAAACTCAACTGGGGTTTTGGTAACAATGGATTTCAATCCATTAACATGAACTCTGACCCGGGCAGAGGTTAGGGTGCGTTCAAAATTTTCTACGTGTCCAATAGCTCCATCGATGCTTTGGATTGTTTCTTCTGTCAGGAAGTGAAGGGGGACTCGTTGGATTTGGTACCAGAAGGGGATCTCTGAAGGAAAGTGGTCAGACACAGTTGGTTCCCATTTTTGCAAGATAACCATCCAGCGCACGAAGTGGTAAGGTCTGTTGTCCAGAACCGATTGGAGGTCCTCCTCCGAGTTGAAGCAGAATTGGAAAAGCCCTTGCCCAAGGTCAGCTCTGATCGGTGTGGTTTTCGTTTTACATAAGGTTGGTAAGTATGGTATGAGAGACCATATTCTTTTATTGTTTAGGGTTTGTGAGTCTCCCAATTAGGGTTAGAGAATGTTGTCTGATTAGGTCAGAGCTGTCGAAAGGTGGAACCCTAAATCGTTGAGAGTACAGAAGTTCATTGGGCGCAGACATTCTCCTTCCTTTACATGGTAAGGGTTTCACCGCTCCATGGTACCTATCGTGTTTGGCACGAAAAGTTGGATCTTCGGAGATGAAGATACAAGATTTATAAGGTTCTTCGCCTTTTGGTGAGAAAATCACTACTACTAAGGTTCGTAGCAAAGTGATGGTTTCTTTCTAGCACGGATTCAGTGAGAGAGGTGCTAAAAGATGGTTGAGAGCAGAGATCTAAGTCGTGGTAGAGACAAGTTCGAGAATCGCCGCAAGAACCATTAGGGTTTTTAGTCGATGTATTTTAGTCAATTAGTTGTTAGTTTCTACTTTTACCATTTCAATTTCTAAATATCCCATATTAATGTTTTATTTTTCATTTTTTACCTTTTTCAGAGATTATGTTATTTTCTATTTCTTTACGAATCATGGTTAACACTTTAATTTTTTTTTTACATTTAGGTGAATTTCTTATAATACAACAATTTATATTTTTTTTTATCAAATATTTTAGATTTTAATTTTCTAAAATTTTATGTAGTAAAGTGTTTATTTTCCTATAGTTTTATTTATGTACAATAGTATCTTATATTATATTATTTTTAATATATTATTATTATTTAATTGTTAATATCTTAGAATTAAGAAATTTTCCTAATTTAATTAAGTTATTTTTTTTTTATTGTTAATAGAAAACTATGACATAATTTCCTTATATCATAAACACTTTTCTATGAACAAAACTACCTTAGAATTTTAGAAACTTTCTTAACCTAACCATCAATTAATCTAATGCTGACTTTGTTTGGGATAAAATTTACCCTCTTAGTTTAGGCGAATCTCTTAGCGCCACATGTAACTAGTTTAGGCGAATTTCTTAGCGTCACTGTGTAGTTGGTCTATTGGGTTGGTCCTAAAGGTATTTGGGCCTAATCTACAATGGTCCAAATAACTTGATGGGTTAGGCTGGCTACCTGTTAATTTCCACCCCCATCCCTAGTAGTGTGGCCACATTGCGGAGGATTGATCGGGTTGGATACTAAGTGGTCAGACGTACATGTACAAAGGCAAACGGGAAGCAAAGCTTAAAGCTCGAGTTCCCGTATCAGGAACTCAGGCTAGATATGAATTTTCTTTAATGGCGTGGATAGTAAAATATTTGAAAATGTTTGCATTGGTCCACAGTCAAACAGTTAAATTTATTTACCCTATTCATGTGATAGGTAAAAATAGTCGGCCTCTGCTAAAGCCGACAAAACTGATTCCGAGGACCCTCCCGCCGTCCGACCCGCCGCGTCAAATGTTGCGTCCTGTACAGTAAAGGCGAACTTGGCGACACAAAGCCGTATTGTCGAATGTCTAACAGATTGAGATAAAGGTGGTAGGTGAAAAGCACTCAAGTGCATCATACCAGAACAAAACATTGGACCCGGACTCGACCAACTTAGGATGCGGAGCTCGATATTGTAACCCAGACAAGTAAAATTCTATAAATACCCTATTTATTCCTTGAAGAAAACTAACACTTACTTTTGGCTTAAGCTTCTGAGCTCATACTACTTCACTAAACACTCTCGCCTTTCCTTCAATACTTCTGAGACCCGAGTCTCTTTCCGACTTCTCATAGTTATCTTTATGGGCACTTTCCAGCTATTTCTCCGATCATACTCGACCATTTTGCCCCCTAAATACTATGTGTTTTCCTATCTCACCAATAAATTTTGTATCACCGTGGATCATCCCTAGTTCGACATGGTGTCTTCCTTTCTATTCTTTTTTGTTTTCCGACTTCTTTTCTCTCTCTCTCTCTCTCTCTCCGAGCCATTCCCCATGGTCTCTTTCACCGTTCTCTCATTCTCTTTGCTGACTTGACCGTCAGAGAACCGTCGAAAAATATCCCACCATCATGTTATCCCCGGCCTTCATGCATTTGTTGATTGCACAGGAGACTTGTCCCCTAGTGGCTGGACCCACTTACGAAAAATAGTTTGGCGCTAGAGGGAGGGGGGGCAATTACTCTGTCATTAATTCAACAAACGTATATAAACCTCCAACTTCAGAGCTACTTAGGAAAAACACAAACTCCGAGCCCATGGACAGCGCGTGGAGGCATCACGCACCAATGAGAACATCAACGAACCAAGAACGGAGAGCTCATCCGCCAAATCTGCTTGGCCCATGCTCGCCGCAGTCTGCACTGCTCCCAGAAGATCTCTTTCGAACTTCACACAAAAATCATCAGCTGCAAAAGAGACTCTGAAACATGTTGGAGGCAGTAACATTCGAGAGGGAAAGGTGGGCCTATCGTCAGGAAGAAGGGCCCCCAATGGCAGGATTGCCTGCTTTCCTAGGGTCCACAACAATAAAAAACCAGTGTCAAAATGGAACCAACGCCCTAGGAGACACAACCGGAGTAAATCTCAGCGATACAGACTTACGATTCGAGTTGATGAACTCCACCTGCCTGGAGATGAGGCATTCGCGTCGGTTGCAAGGAACGACTTCCCACAAAATGACATCAAAGAGCCCTATGACCCTTTCAACCCGTCATACGAAAGATGCAAGTCACCATGGCCGTCAAATGCAAAGAAACCTGACGGCAAAAGGAATACCGCATCGAGTAAGGGTAATAACAAATTGGCGACTCTGTCACCATAGGAAGAAGAGCGGGTAGGAGGAGAGCGTCTCCGACAAGGACTAAGAATCGGAGGAAGAGATTCTTTCAAAACTCGGGAGCAAGCAACTCAAGTGTACTGGAAGTTAGGATGGGGCATCACCGCCATCACGGGAATAGGGTTCGGAAGTGCAATGTCCACGCCTGCCAAGAAAATACACCAAAGAGGATAAGAAGCGCATCACCACCTTGCCGTTACTCGGGCGGGAATAACACAGTAGGTAGATTTTGTCCTGCTAACTGACCAGAGAATCAGCAAACCAACTCGGCTGCAAATATGACCACCCCTAGTCAAGAATGGATGATCCCTCACCCTCGGGAAAAAGAAGGGGGCGAATATATTTGAAAGAGAAAACGATGGCGTTTCAAAGAGGAGATCAATCCTTGCGATCAAGATCGGGTGAGGTTACACTAAGGTGAGCCCAACAAAAGGAAAGTACGAGACAAACTTAAAGAAAATGGCGAAGAAGGGAACGAGAACCACAACCACCTTGACCAAAAAAGGGGAAAAGAAACTCGAGTCGAAAAATACAAAATATAGCAACTGGAAGAAGTAGAGAATCACATCGGGAGTCGGAAGAACGATCCCGCTTTCACTTCCTGGATCTCTCGGCAAATCCAGGAAAAAGTCAACTCACACCGGGATGTCATCCGCCATTGCTGTCGCGGGTCCACCATCCACGGCGCCCCTCTTTCCCGATCTCCACATCCTCGAGTCCCCAAGACGAGCGAGCGGGGAATCCCTTACAGTTCCCATACCATGACGTAGCGGTCAAGGAACCTAGAACCCCAACCCCAGAAGAAAAGCGTGCCACAATGTTGTGGGAGCCAGAGACCGGAACTCCGAGTGAATCCATAGCCGAAGAAGTCCTCGATCTAGTTATATAACGTAAAGGGGAGCGGGCTCGGCCATATTCAAGATAGCCCAGAAAGCGGCTAGGAAGTTTACAGATCCTAAACAAGAGAAAAAGAAAAGGTGTAACATTAATAAGAAGTCCAAAGAAAGGAAGGAACGCTGAAACATGAAAGAAGAAGATCATGTTACATGCGCGCATGAACGGACGGTCGAAGGATGCGGCCAAGGATCTCCTCGGCACTAACTTCCAATGGAGAAAGAAAGACGGATTGTGGTATTCCACTGAAAGTCAAAAGAGGTCATCTGAGAATCTCAGGTAGGAAAACCTGTCTCTGGGCATAAAGCCTACGAAGGACAAGCTGAAGTAAATAAAAAATGAGGAATGATACATTCAGGGGAAATCATCAGGGTTGAAAACACCGATACCTGCATGGCGCCAATCAGAGGGAAGCCTCATTGGACCATCCTAGAGAAGTAATATAAAATGATCTTCTTCAGAAAGTGAAATCAGATATGTAGGCAAAACGACATAGTACTTGATGTCTCTGCCGGGATGACAGATCAATGTGTACGGTGAGATCCCACTCCCAGAGGCCAAGCTCTGAAAGCCACATCGACCATATCACCAGAAACATCTCGGTGAGATTCGATAGGACCTGAAGCGCGTTTATCAAGCACGAAGCACATAAGTCGAGTTTCCCGGGAGGGAGTTTAACCTCCTCGCAGAACTCCATCATTAGCCACGATAAACTAGAACAAAACCATGCCTGGAAACTCGACAGAAAGATGGCGGTATATCCGCTAGGAGGGACGCCAGGATCTTCCCTCTGGTCAGGGTATCTAATCCAAGCCCTGAAGACAATAGGGACGCACCTCCAAAAGAATAAAGCCGTATTGCCTAGTAGATGGTGATAAGGCTATAGAAGAAAAAGGAACGTAAGAAGAAGAAGACGAAGAGAAAGCCATGATCGGCGAACAAGAAAGAAGAGACGAGAAAGCAAAGCAAACAGCGCTTCAAGAAGAAATCCAAAAAACTGGTTAATATGAAGAGTATAAGAAAAGAATAATATTTAACAGGTGACAGAAGAGGAAGAAATTGCGGTTCATAGACGCACCAAAGAAGAAAAACTGAATCGACATCGTCAATAAAAATGTGCAGAAAGCACGCGAGAAAAATCCTGCCACGTGTCACTCATCATGCGAATCAACACGAGAAACAACGAAGCAGTAATGTTGGAATATCCACTCCGCGCGACAAGAAGCGAAGGAGTCCCATCAATGGCCGCCTACTCACCGAAAGAAGAAATATATGAATTGACATGATTCATCGCAGCCCAATGTAAGGAATATATAATATACATCTTAATGATGAAAAATTTCTTCAAACCCAATGAGAAATGCGAATCAACTAAAAAGAGGCACATGGCCCAAAAACATGGAGAAAAGAAAGTGTCATGGATGTGGCCCAATATCTCGTTGCATTCTGCCCAGGATAACACCCTGGAGCGATCAAATCCTAGAGATAGGATTTCCACTCCCCAATACTACTCTCCAGAATGCTAGATCCCGACTAGTAGTCTATGTGGGGGGCAGGTCGCTTAACTCAGGCCCTTTGCCTGCGTGAAGGCTCTCATGCCTTCACCATGTCATGGCGATCTTCGAGGAGGTTCTCATGTTTTTCCATGTCTCCGGACTCAGGTCATCGCGACCTTCGAGGAGGATCTCAAGCCTTTTCAGGTCTCTGGACTCAGCAGTGGGTCTTCAGGGGTTCTTATGCCTCCTATGTCTCCAGACTCAGGTTTCAGCCTTCAGCCTTCAGGTTCTCATGCCCACAGGTCTTCGGACACATATTTCGGCCTTAATGAGGGATATCATGCCCTCTAGGTCTCTAGACTCAGGCCTCCCGGGAGGTTTTAATATCTCCCCAGGCTTCCAGACTCGGTTCAAATTGACCATATTTGATGTTTCAGGAAGCAAAGGCAAGAGAACTTGTTGGCGATTCAAACTCCATTTAAATTTTAGTCCTCAGGAGGCTGAAGATTATCTCTCGAGAGGACACTATTTTGTTGCACTAGCCTGTCACGCAAACTCGTACAATGGGGGGGGGGCAAGTTGTTAGGGATAAATGTACCCTCTTAGCTTAGGCGAATCTCTTAGCCACGCGTAACTAGTTTAGGCGAATCTCTTAGCGCCATTGTATAGTTGGTCTATTGGGTCGGCCCTAGAGGTATTTAGGTGTGATCTCCAATGGTCCAAAAACTTGATGGGTTGGCCACCTGTTTCTACCTCTTATCCCGAGTGGTGTGGCCACACCGCGGAGGATAGATCGGAGTGGACACTGAGTGGTCAAACATACAAGTACATAGCAAACAGGAAGCAGAGCTTGAATCCCGAGTTTTCGTATCAGGAACTCAGGACATGTATGAATTTCCTTTAAAGGCGCGGATAGAAAAATATTTGAATATGTTTGAATTAGTCAACGGTCAAATGGTTAAAGTTATTTATCCTACTAACGTGATAGGTAAAAACAGCCGGCCTCTTCTCCATAGAACGATTCAAGCCAACAAAGTATATTCTGAGGAGTCTCCTGGCGTCCGACCCGTCGCGTCAAACATTGCCTCCAATACGGTAAAGGCAAACTCTACGCCACAAAGCCGTATTGTCTGATGTCTAACACATGGAGACAAAAATGGTACGTGAAAAGCACTCGAGTGCACCGTACTAAGGCAAAACATTGGACCCAGACCCGACCCAACTTAGAACGCGGAGCCCGATATTATAGCCCGGACATGTAAAATTCTATAATTACCCTATTCGTTCCTTGAAGAAAACTTACAACTTACTTCTAGCTTAAGCTTCTGAGCTCATACTACTTCATTAAACACTCTCACCTTTCCTTCAATACTTCTGAGATCCTAGTCTCTTTCCGACCTCTCACAGTCATCTTTCCGACCACTTTTCGGTTATTTCTCCGGTCATACCCGACCATTTCCCCCCTAAATACTTTGTTTTCTCTTGTCTCACCGATAAATTTCTTTACAAAATGTGTTGATACACTGTGGATCACCTCTAGTTCAACTCGGTGTCCCCCTTTCTCTTTTTCTCGTTTTTGACTTATTTTCTCTCTCTCCGAGCCATTCCCCATGGTCTCTTTCACCTTTCTCTCACTCTCTTTGCTGACTTGAGCGTCGGAGATCCGTTGGAAAATACCCCACCATCGTGTTTTTCCCGGCCTTCACGCATTTGTTGATTGCACAGGAGACTTGCCTTTTAGTGGCTGAACCCACTGACGAAAAAAATCGCTAAACATATGTTACTATTGGATGTTTTAAATCCCATGTGGACACTTTTAGCTTCAGGTAGCATGAACCTTTATATAATATATAGATTTTTCTAAGTTTTTATATATCGTCATCATTCTATATTATTTAAGGGAGAATTTCTCAAAAAGTCACATGCTAAGTTTTATTTTCCTTCTAAGTTTTTATTCCTTAAAAAGTCACATGCTAATTTTTTCTCTCCTACAATGACACTTTTATAGCTTTGTGACAAAAATGCCCCTACTGCATCTGAACGCGTGTACCAATTGGATTGTTGATGTACATTAAATGTTGTTAATGTATGTACATGAGTGTCATGCACATCATATGGGTTAATGATGTACATTACTCGTTAATAAGGTACACCGTATGTGTGTACGACAAATGTGTTAACGAGTACACTGAATGGCTAACTGATGCACATAAAATATTGTTTAAAAAGTGGGTTAGTGTCGTACACCAAGCGTTGCTAATAGTCATACATGAGTGTGTCGTACATCAGCGCAACTCTCTCATTAAAATAAGGGGAAAAATCGTCCATTCAACTCCAAAGTGCCATTTGAAGAAAGAAAAAAATATAATGTGACTTTCTAGGAAATTAAAAGTTACAATGTGATTTTCTAGGAGATTAAACTTAAGAATGTGACTTTTTAATAAATAATTTTATTATTTAATCGAAAAAAAAAAAATTTCAACAAAAATAGGTTTAGTTAAAAACCATCAACTTTTTTTCTTCATTTTTGTGCATCTCAAAATCTATCATATATGAAATCAATTCAATAAAGTTTTCGGGATTTTATGTTTTCACTAGTAGCTGGTTTAGGATTTTATGTTTGGAATCAAATCAAAGTATTTGTGCTAAAAATTTTCAATAATCACCCAATTTATTTTGATATCTTCAACTCTATTTTTTATATTTTAAAACACATAACAAAAATTTGTTAATAAAAAAAAAATCACGCCTACTCAAATGTCAAAATCCAAAAAATTATATTAATGAAACGCAACATTTTGTTTGATAACAACGACATGTATTTGAACTTATTGACAAAACGATACGATATGAAAATTGAGCCAACAAAAATAATCAATTTGAAAAGTCAAGGTTATTCGTACAGTGAACTCGATTTTCTTTCATGATCAAGCTCAAATCACTTTAAAATAATTTGGCTCTAGATTAGATATATGTTTATTTCGAAAATTATTGTTGTTATTATTGAATTTTATTTGGATTTGAGTGATTTCACTCCCGCCTTCGGCGAACAATGCACTTACAATCTCTTTTTATCGTCTTTCCAGCCATAATTTCGGGAAAATGGTGTATTCGTGCCCCAACTTTAACCAAGTGTGAAGATTCATTCTTGAACTCTGAGACAGTGCTAATACCCGAACTTATAAAATTCGGCGAAAACATACTTTGAACATTACGGTGTTAGTTATCCCATTAAATGTGCTGACTGGGATGTTAAGTCATATGTACGTCGTTTTGATGTTTTAGGTCATGAAAAACTAACGAACTCTAACCAAGTGTGAATATCCATTCCAGAACTCCGAGACTGTGCGCAGGTATATCCCAACTCAAAATAATTCGAATTCCCCGAACTTATAAACTTCGGTGAAAAATACCTTGAACATTACGGTGTTAGTCATCCGTTAAATGTGTTGACTGGAATGGTGGGTCATATGTACAGGGTCTGAGTCAGATTGTTAAAAAATATTTTTAATCTTTACTTATAAGCAAAACAACATCATTTTGATGTTTTAGGTCATGAAGTAACTAATGAACTTAAACGATGTCATTTTGCCTATAAGAAAAGGGAAAAAATCAGAATCAATCTCTTTCTTCCTCACACGTCTGGAATAGTAAAACGAGGAGATTTAGGCAAATTTTATTTGGAGGGTTTCTGGTTTTCGACGATGGCGAGTCGAATGTCCTCATCGAAACCAATTTCCTCGTATTCTTTAGGTATGTAATATGTATGTATTTTTTCTGAATGATCGATCTGAATCGGTAACATGTAATGTTCAAAACTTGAATTAGATCTAATAATTATCCAGGAAATGGTAATTGGAGACAT
Organism: Pseudoturritis turrita; assembly: GCA_900406555.1. NCBI lineage: Eukaryota > Viridiplantae > Streptophyta > Magnoliopsida > Brassicales > Brassicaceae > Pseudoturritis > Pseudoturritis turrita. Next base: position 780,672 of record OVBL01000399.1, read on the forward strand.
CGTGGTGGTGAAAGAAAGAGAGAGAAAAGTGTTGAGAACTTGTAGGTATTGAGAAGATTCAGTGATTATAACTTCAAAAACCATATAAAATCCGGGAATACTTTTTCATTATTGCACAATTGGATCGGAAGGGGTAAATTCAGTAATCTTACTTAATTATTATTGTGATAAGAAATTTAAATTGAGTTATGCATATCTTTTGAAAGGATAAATACCATTTGTTTAAATGAATTGGTGAATCTATGGTAGAAGAAATCGAAGATTTTAAGCAAGCAAATGATATAGGAACTTGCAATTTGGGATAAGAACTTGTCAAGCGGTCGGAAGTTGAGAAAGAGATCAAAGATATAAAAATGACTGTTCTTAGATGTGAGAAAGAGATAGAAGAAATAAAAAATGTGGTTCATTTTTGTAAGAAAGATGTCAAATAATGTGTAACCGAGCTACGCAGCTTGAAGAACATATTTGTGTGTGGATTTGTCATGGCTGTCTTGTACTATTATTTTGTGGCATAAGTATCATAAAAATGCAATGTTGTAAGATAGTTGTTCAGAGTAATGGATTTGTAGTAGGTTGTAAGATGTTCATTGAGAGTATTTGCCTTTGTAGTAGGTTTTAAGATGGTTTTTAAGACTTTAAGAATCACTTCCTTTTTTTTATATCAAATGTTATATGTTTAATCAAATGAATATCATTTAATATTCATGGCATTGAGAATCATTGTTAAAGAAATCGGAAAAGCATACAAAAGTAAATACTTGAGTTTATACAAGCATAAAAGCGTTTGCTTAAAGAAACAAATTATGAGTTTTACAATAACAGCAAAACAACAGCATAAAAACTGCAACATCAAGGTTCATAAAAGACTGAAGCAACAAGGTTTGACACCATATCAGAGTACCAAAAGCAAAGTGTTTGACAAAAAAAAACATCAACAACATCAACACCATAAACAACATCAACAACATGCTTCACCATCATCATAAACAACATCATCTAGCTTCAACATCTCCATAAATAGGAGCTTGTACTATCACCAAACAACCATCTATCACCTACAGTCCATACAAAAATCAAGAAGAGAATGTTACAAGGTGAAAAACCTGAATTTAGTCACGAGCAGGAGCTTGAGTTGGTTGGCTTTGACTTGACCATTTTACACAATCAAGTGTTATAGTGTCACCCACTCCATTTTCAGACTGAGTTTTGGCTTTCTTAGGAGGCATAGGCCTAAATGGAACTCCAGCAATGGGACAAGAAAATGAGTTGTGTCCAGATATACTACATCGATAACAATGCATAGTGCATCTGTGTTGTGTAATAATTTTTGCCTTTGGTTGGAGACTCATTAATGTCCTTCATTCTATTTTGAGGATTCTTTTTCCGGCCCCTTTGATATCTCTCTTGGTGGAGTTTCAATGGTTGATACCTCTGATTTTTTCCAAAACTTCAAACCATTTAACGGTCTTATAATTATCGAATCATTGTGTATTGATTCTTCCAAGTTGAAGTCAAATACCACTCAGAAACATAGTCATCTGTTTTATATGTCTTCTTATCCAAGACAACACGCAAAGCATTACAGCACGGAATAACTGTCAACTCACACCTCCTGCAATTACATGTATTCAACCTCATGTTCACCTTGTATGATATGCATTTATCATTCACTTCAAATAAATTAGTTGGTCTAGGAATTGTCTTACACCACTTTCTCTCTTTTTCCTCGATAGCAATCATCTTACCAACTTTAAGACTGAATTTACCTTTATGCTTCATTATTTTCTTTTTCTTTATGTATATGCGCACCATGGTTTGTCTCCAAGATCTCAATCAATGGCAATGCACGTGCTTTCTCAATTGCACTGTTATAAGACTCTTAAAAATGTTGAGAACATCTTCACTACACGATATGGTCTTGAAGAATGGTTCCTAGCCATCAATGCTTCATAGACACCAAGGTCATATTTCTTCAACTTAGCCTTACTTACTTCATAATATGTCATATTGTGACTCTCTACCACTTCCCAAAATAGTTTTTTTCATTCTAACTTTCTTTGGATACTTGATGTCCATGTTGCCATAAATGTGTCTTGCATCTTTGGTAATTCTTGACCAACTGCTTTTAGCAAATCCTAAATGATGGAACAGTGATAAGAAGTTTTGAAAGATGAAACAATGATAAGAATATGTTTGAAGTTTAACTTACTTTCTGTCTATCAAAAATAAGGGCGAAACCATCACCATCTCCAAGTTCCAAATCTATTTTGAGTTTATGAATGAGCCACATCCAATTTTTGGTGTTCTCTACTTGCACAATTGCCCAAGCAATATGGTAGATTTGGTTGTTTGTGTCTCTTCCACGGCTGTTAATAGTTATCCGTTTGTACTGGATTTCAGAAAACAACCATATATATCAAAGATTGGTCGACAATAAGTCATTTTATACCTTTCGTAAAACATCAAAACAAACATAAAACTTATCGAGTTTTTCCACTCCACCTCCTCTATTGGCTGTTTTGAATTCTGTTGTGGAACCATGATTTGAGCTGTTGAAGAAAAATACAAAGTTAGATCATAGACAATTAATCTATCATATAAACATAAGTTTAAAACAAATTACTTACTCTAGGATTTCAATTTTGTAGTCATTTATCCTTGAATTTTTTTTCATCAAATTCTTCTCGGATGAGATCCAATGCTTTTTTCTTTGCATTTCAACTTGGTCATATGAAGAAATCAAATTGTAACGCTCCTGAATTTGTTCTTGCATGACTTTTGGCCTCAAACATGGATAATTCCTTACATCATTTAGAAACAACTAAGCAATGGCAGTATCATACAATATCTTGCAATGACCATCCTTGAAACAAGTATGCTCCTCCTGAAATGTCTTCAACATCAATTTACCAGTAGATGGATTGTAAGAACAATATATCCTCCAAGGACACGGACTGTCACCTTTTTCTACTCCACATACATCTTTTGCTTTTATCCCTCCTCATCTACTTTATTTGATATTCCATCCTTCTTTCAAAGCATATTCCAAGACAACTTCTTTGAACTCTTTTACACTCTCAAATACTTGCCTAATCTTTAACTCGCCACTTCATCTTCTCCATCTCTCATAATGTATTTCTTCTTGGTCTTCCTTACACTCCAATTGAGGAAGAGTATTTTGATAAGCATTATTTTCCTCCTCATCATCAACAATATCAGCCTCATCATATTCTACACGATCTTCCTCATCACACACCTCAATATCGGCATCATTGGTATCTTCATTTCCAAATTCATTTTCCTCGACTTCAATGCCTTCATCGACTATGTCCTCATGAATATCATCATGAGCATTTTCATGCTCCAAATATATTAACAAATCTGGTCCAAATTACCGCTTCAATCATCTTTTGAAAATTGTCACCACCATTACACAAAATCTTCAAGTATTTTAAATCTTCAAACAACAATTTATACCACATCCTTTTCCCAAACAAAAACACTTTCAACCCGCTAACTAACCCGTTAAAAAATGCTTGAGCCAGTGATTAATGGACATGTATCTCTCCACCATTGTAAGTAACTTCGCCATTTTGATGAGTCACAAACTTCCCATTGTAGCAAATCTGGAAAGTGGTGTCTCCGTCATAGCTAAAATAACCAAAAACAACCATAAATCCCAGGATTTAACTCAATGGGACATTTAATAATACTTGTTATGCAAGATATACTCATATTATATACTCATATAAATCTTATATAGATTATAAACATTCACTTGTGGGTTACATAAGTTCTATAACCGAAGTCGAAATCAACACAAATTTCAATTATTTATAGATTTCCTACGAAATTTCAGTGAATTTAGAAAACCCAATTTTTTTGCTTCTTATCTCATTATTGAAGAAATTGAAGACCGCGGATGCCAAATTTTTAAAACAAATTCGATTGCAGTCTCTTATCCTCAATTTTGGTCACTACCTAAGAATTCGCCATAATCGACATGCATGCAAACTCTTTTTTTTTTTACTTCTTATAAGGAAGATGACTCACAAATAAGATTTTTGGATTCTAATGTCGTTTCTCTTTTTTCCAATTATCTAAAACGACATTGTTTTTAATTTTTTTAACAATCTGATTCAGACCTGTACAAATGACTCAACATTCCAATCAGCACATTTAACGGGATGACTAACACTGTAACGTTCAACATAAGTTTCACCCAATTTTATAAAATTTAGGTATGCGAATTTGAATTATTTTAAGTTGGAGTATGCATGTGCATTGTCTCGTCTCAGAGTTCAGGAATTGATCTTCACATACTTGGCTAGAGTTGGGCCACGAATATGCCGTTCCCCCCCCCCCCCCTAATTTCTATTCAGAAGTTCGATTTCTCTTTAGAGGTTCGACACATTTTGGACATTTTCGTAGTATATGTAATCAAACTTCATGTTGTTTTAAAAAAAAAAAACATGATGTATTTATTTATACTAGGGGTGGACAAAAAATCCGGAACCGAAAAATCAAACCGAACCCGATCCGAATTACCCGAACCGAACCCGAAACCGATTCTCTAAAATACCCGAATGTGTCCTCAACATCTAGTACCGAAAAATCCGAACCAAACCGAGAACCGAACTGGTATCCGAAGTATCCGAAACATAAATTAACCTAAAGATATTTAGATTTAAGGTCGGGTATGTTCATGTAATATAGGTAATATTTATAGTTCTTTCTTTGTTTTTTCGATCAATTTGGATATTGTGGATATATTCAGGTAAAAATAACCAAATTAGGTATATTATTTGAATTTTTACAATTTTGTTTTTGTTATTTTCGGGTATTTTCGGATAATTTGAATAAAAAATAATTAAAAATCGAACCAAATCCGAAAAAAATTAGGGTAATTATGAGTATTTTGGGTCATTTTTTAGTATTTAGGATAATTTTTGAATATTTTGGGTAAAAAATCCGAAAATATCTGAACCCGAACCCGAACACATTTCGGGTATTAGCGGGTTTCAAACCTATACCCGAACCGACTCGACCCGAATTTTTTTAATAACCGAATGGGTCTTATATCCCTAAACCCGAAAATCCAAAAACCCGAAATACCTGATCCGAACCCAAACGGGTACCCGAATGCCCATGACTACACAAATTGTTTTTTTTTTGGTGATTCTAAAAAGTACAACATTTTTAAGCTTATGTTACTATAATACCATCACTAGTTTTGAATTTCCAATAATAGCACAAATTTAATAACATAATGATTCAAAACACTTTTTAATGGAGAAATCTAAACTCTAAATTAGAAAAGAGAAACATAAACACAATATTTTAATTCAATTAGGGTAAACAAATTTTTTTTACAAAATAATTTGTGCTATTTTAAAAGGGGTTGTTTCAAAAATAACCCACAATTTGTGGTCAACCCCAAACATAACCCACTTTTTTCTCCTCTTCATATTTTGCCACTTTCTCACAAAAAAATCCCTAGCCTCCACACTTATTCACCAAAATGCCATTATGTTTCAAATTTTTTTTTTTTTAAATTGGGAAACTAAAAAAAAGACACAAAAACCATAACAGATCAACTTATTTACGAAAATGCCATCTTCATCAATTTTTCCAACCACCATGAACAACCAAAATCAAGCTCTAAATGCTTCCCCAACCGATTGTTGAGCTCTAAATGCTCAATGTTTGTGCTCATAACCTCTTCATCTTCCATTTCCTCTCCAATTTCATCCAAAAACCTCTCTAATTTTCGTTCTAAATTTTTTTCTCTCATAACCTCATGTTTTCTTGTGGTTCTTGCATCTAAAACGGCTGGGCTTCTTTGTTACCGGTGAGATTTCGAAGTTTCAGGTGCTCGACGAAACTAAAAACAAGCTCGAACGGCGGAAAAAGGTAACATCACTTGATTTTGGCTAATTTCAGATCTGTTTCGCGATAGCAGACTTCACCTGAAGTCTGCTAGTCAACAGAGATGTTAGATTTGCAATTGACCATTTTTGAAAATATCTGAAGGAGACTTCACCTGAAGTCTGCGCGTTCTCCTTTGGAAACAAAAAAAACTAGTGCAGACTTCATATGAAGTCTACGTAAAAGTGAGGTCAATTTTGCATTTGACTGAAACTTTGACTTTTTATAGCAGACTTCGTGTGAAGTCTACTCTGTATGGAGAGGTTAGTTTTGCATTTGACTAAAATTCGAACAATTGACCAGGAAAAACATTAATTCGCAGACTTCGGGTGAAGTCTGCGACTTATTTAATTAAATAGTAGATTTCAGGTGAAGTCTACTATTTATTTAATTCGAGATTTTGGTCAAACATAAAACTAACCTCTTTTCGGCGCAAACTTCACCTGAAGTCTGCTCCAAAAAGTCAAACTTTAGTCAATTGCAAATCTAACCTCTCATTTTCGGCGTAGACTTCACCTGAAGTCTCCTTTCGGTAGCAGACTTCATTTAAAGTCTGCGCCATTTTTACGGTTTTCCGCGTATTTGTGCAGACTTCAGGTGAAGTCTCCTCTCGAAAGTCAAACTCTGGTCAATTGCAAAACTAACATTTTTATTTTGCAGACTTCGGGTGAAGTCTGCTCTTATAAAGTCAAACTTCTGGTCAAATGCAAAACTAACCTGCTTTTTACTGAGGAGACTTCACCTGAAGTCTGCAAACTCTATAGACTTCGGGTGAAGTCTACTCCGTGATATGCCTTAATTGCAAAAGTAACCCAAAGATACAGACTTCTCCATAAGTCTGCTCCGTAGACTTCAAACGAAGTCTGCTCCGTAGAGTTCAAACGAAGTCTGCTCTGGAGACTTCTGGAGAAGTCTGTGTTTTAAATTTTATTAAAAATCCATTTATATCTTATTTATAATTAAGATTTTTCGATTTTCTTGTTCTGACATGTGTATTAGTTATTGTTTTTGCTTTTGTATAAGTTTGACATGTTTATGTGAAATATTAATGGGAGAAATCAATTTTCGTGTTTGATTAGCCTTTAGCTCATATGTGTAGACTTCGGATGAAGTCTGCGTGTTAAAACTGGAGCAGACTTCGTTTGTAGTCTATATTTTAAATTTTATTAAAAATGCATTTATATCCTATTTATAATAATTTTTTAGATTTTCTTGTTCTCAAATGTGTGTTAATTATTTTTTTTGCTTATGTATGAGTTTGTCATGTTTATGTGTTATAATTATGAGAGAATTAATTTTCTTATTTTATTAGTCATTTAGATCATTTGTGTAGACTTCAGATGAAGTCTGCGCCTCAAATTCGGAGTAGACTTTGTTTGTAGCCTACTTCACATTTCCTTGATGGAAGTTGTAAAATTTGCTCACCATTTTGGAAGTACAAGGCGTTGTATGTATTTTAGGTTCAAGTTGGATTTGGTTCATCTAGAGTTATATCTGGAAGCCATATTATTGTATTTTACTCTCTACAATTTTATTTTGGATAAGAAAATGTTAAACAACGACTATCTTCGGAAGGAAACATGTATTATAATATAACAAAACAACAAGTATTGTAAATTTTTAATGAAAGGTAGATATTTAGAGACAGCAAATCGAGAAATTGATCAAAATGTACAAAGCTGTTTTTTTTGTTTCAAAGAGGAGAAGAAGAGATAGATTAGAGAGAGAGTATGAGGAATCTTCCTAAAAACATTATTACACCTACACGACATAGCTGCAACAGATATCGATTTCATGCTCGTACAGAGACAAACTTGCACTAGTTCCTAGCATGTTGGATGATATTACTCTTAATATACTCTTCAACTCACCTACAAGGCCATATACAATAATAATATAAGATAGTGATGAAAAGAAAAGAGTAAAAAAGAGAAAACAGTGGGACTCATTATATACATTTTGCCACTTCTTCAAGAGGGATGTCATTAAGAATACAAGCGAAACAGACATTCACACACCAATCCAATTTAACAATAAACAAAAAGGATTACAGAGCTATGGTACAAACCAAACAAAACAAGGAACAACAAATAACCAATGTTTTGTATAAAAGGCTTTGTTGTGGATTCGACTTTGGCAAGGATCCTTTCTCCATCTCCTTGGTTTTGATTTTGTCCGCCTCATCTTCTTCTTTCTTGTTCCCTCTAACGTGGAACCCTCGAGATTCAATCGCACCTTCCACCTTGTTCAGCAAAAAAATTCATGAACCCGAACCTTGTGGAACTTGGTCTACAAGATCCCTGAAATCATCATCTTCAAACAAAACAAAACTCAAATAAGAAAAAGCTCTAAGTTACCAAGAATCATGGAATTAGACTTTTTCGTACATTCATTTGAATATACGAAAGATGGTTCTCCAAAATCATATCCTCACAGATTGCTGCACTTGTGAGCCTCTTGCCTGTCCACCTGTTTATTGTTCCTCCACGTTTGATGCTTCTGTCACGACGTTCATCACTACGAGTCTCAGCGGTATCAAGTACATCCACCTGAATATCATACGAAATTTACATCAAGACCTAAAACACAAGGAATCATCAAAAGATCTTTATTGTATTACTCACATATTTTGCCCAAAATGATCTCTCTGGTGGTGGTTCCACTGGTGGGAGTTTAAAGACCATTAAGACATACAACATCATCTACAAAACTAGCTGAACATTGTCATGAATCTAGAAACATTAAGAAACAATTTTTTTGTGATAAACTAATAACGAAAATACAGAATTGCTTAGATACTCATGAAAAAGACTTAATCCTATATTAAATCATGAGCATACCGATATCAGTTTTGTCATTGCATCCATCAAAGACCTAGATTCAAAGAAAATATGCTCTAATTTAATAGATAAAAAAGTCAAATTGGTATCTAAGCCCCTACCCAATGACTCAAAGAAAATCAAAAGGCGTCACATATAGCCCCAACAATTTGAAACAGCTTTATACAATTTCAACAGAAAAAGCATCTAAAAATCTCAATTTAACAAAAATCGTAGACCAAAACCAGCCAAATCTTGATAAAAATATTACTTTTTGCGAGAAACCACGTTGCTTTATCTTGAAAACCTGTCATACATTTGTCAAAAAAAAAAAATAAGTTAAGCACTAACAATCGAACAATTTCTATAATTCTACCATCACCTTCATTTTCCACAAAAAAGGAAGAAATATTTACAAAAAAAAACAAACAACAATAATTAATCCATTGTAAAGAGACACATAATCAAAGATCTAAGAACATGGTTTTGGCTAGATAATATAATAGAGCTCAGAAGCATCAACTTACCTTGAGAAGCGCATAGATTCTCGGGAGTGCATGACCACATCCAAGTTGAAACCATAGAGATTCAATGACGCGTAAGTGATGTGAAGCACAAGTGATATCTCTTCTGTTCAAAAGGATTCAAAGCAATCTATTGTTTGATAATTAAGGGTGAAAAATGAAAACACAGCCTACCTCGAGAACCCGTTTTTCAGAAAATGATAAGTTTTCAGTTTGTGATTCTTTCTCAAGTCACTTTATCCACCATGAAATCAACGGAGGAAGACGCCTACTACGACGCAATACCCAGAAATCAAAAGAGGGAAAACAAGAGATCATAAGAAAGAAGGAGATGAAGCTGGAAGCGACCGTACCTCGGAGGATAATACTTCAAGAGAAGGAGGTGGTGGAGGACGAGCTTGCTATGATGACGAATCAGCCGCAGCCGAAATCTTCTTCATGTGCTTCTTTAGAAATTTCTTCGCCTTGGCTATCGTCGGCAGCGAAAGAGAAGAAGAAGAAGCAAACAGAGACAAAAGGCTAAAGAAGAAGAATCCTAATGGCATGGTGTCGCTTACAGATCTGGAAGAGAGATAGTCGCCGTTTGAGAGAGAGAGAGGGTTCAAGTTTTTTTTTAACAAAATTAGGGTTACCTTTTTCTTTTATATAAGGAGGTAAAAATATCCGGTTAGGTTAATAATTTTCGGTTTAGCAGACTTCGTTTGAAGTCTGCTAACCCCTAAACTCTCTCTGAAACCCTAAACGCTATGTAGACTTCACCTGAAGTCTCTAAATTGGAACAGACTTCACCCGAAGTCTGCTACCCAAAAACCTAAATCGAATATTTTCAATGGATTATTTAAAATCCTAAATAAAAACTTATATCAAACATTCAAAAAAGTTTAATATATTCATAATTTAACACTTTTATACAAATTTAACATTTAAAAAAAAAATTATAAACCCTAAATCTAACCCTAAATGTAAAAACATGTTTCCAACTTATAATATCAAACCATTACCCATATTTCGGACTCGTAACTCGGAGACATACGCAAAATCACATACATAACTTAAAAAATTTAACATCATCTTATAGTTAACTCAACTTTGAAAATCAAATCCCACACTATAATCTCTACAAAGTTGTTTACTCTAAACCCTAAACCATAAATACGAATCCCTAAACCTAGACCATTACTACCATAAACTCATGAAACTTATAAATATCAAACAACAATAACTACCAACATGTGACCACATCAATATCTAAACATATGGTTATGGACAAGCTTATTTGATATCTCATGTCTTCTTTTAGTATTATTTCATTATTAGCATGTATTTCATTTATAATATAATTTTTCTTTGTTGGTTTAATTTGATTCAATTTTATGAAATTTTAATTTTTATACTTCACAATTGTTTATAGTTTGATTATGAATAAAATTTTTTAATCAAATTAATTTTTGTTAATTTATAAATTTAAATATTATATGTAATTATGTAGTAGACTTCTTTTGAAGTCTACAAAGTGCATATTAGACTTCCTGTGTAGTCTACGAGTTCGACTTCTAACTGAAGTTTACAGAGCAGACTTCTCTATTACGTTGCAGACTTCTCGAAGGTTAAAACAGTAATTGTGTGTTCAGTTTTTTTGTTTTGTGATAAGGGGTGTAGTTGTAATTTCACTACCCCTTTGTGTTACTTTTGCCAAACATGAGATAAGGGGTGTACATTTTTATTTAAAATGAAATTTTGAGTCATTTTTAGCAAAACTCCCCATTTTAAAAATGTTAAACTTGATGTGATAAATTTGGAGAAAAACTATTTTAATGTTATTTTATAATATTTCTCTTGTTTATTTAGTTAAAAAAAAGCTTCTTTTCATTTTGCTAAAAAAATTAGAATAGAAAAATATAATCAAAAGACATTGAGAGTTTTTCTTTGCTAAAATCCCTCAATCATAGATAATATTTTTGAATTTTTGAAGTAAATTATCGTATTTATTAATAATCAAATTTATCGCTTTATAAAAAAATTTAAATTTATCCCAAAAATAAAAAAAAATCTATCAATAACATATATTTACAAATTCGAATTGAAGTGGTGAAATGCTGATGATATTGATACAAACCATTAAGTTACATGTTGTATCGAATTTTTATTTTCATAAACAAAATATCTTAATTTAGGTTTCGAATGGTAAAGCAGATTAGGCGGTGCGGATCAAGCGGATCAAGCGGTACAAGTGCGGATCTAACGGACCAGACGGTCCAAAAAATATATTTGAATGGTGAAAGCGGATAACATGTAATATACGATATATACCTTAATAATAAAAAATACAAAAAAAATTTTGAAACGTAAATTGTAGTTAAAATAATTTATTAAATAGTATAATATTTATAATAAATTTTATTAAATTTAAATTGGTTTAATTTTGCATATTTTTTACGTATATTTTTTTAAATTTTTCAAATATTTATATAATTTTATTATTATAGCAATATTAAAAATTACAAGCAAAAATTTTCTATAAATAAAACAAGTAGGATCATGCGTATAAATATAGCATATATGGTACATATAAATCATTATCCCAATTTTTACTAGATCGGATAAAGATCAGATTCGAATTCAAGTATTTTGAAAAATTACGAGTCGTATATGATTTGAATTGGGAAATCCGTCCAAAACTCAATTTTAAATATTTCAAGTGACTTGAAACAATTTTTTTTTATTATTATTTATATATTACTGTAACTCGCGGATTAAATTTTGTGTACATGATTTTGATCAACTTACGGTACAAAATAAATCATTACTATTTTATATTTTTTTAATTGGTAAAAAAAGGCAAATCAAAATTTATTATTAATGGAAGCACATATGCAGTTCCTCGTATGGACTGTCTTCCGCCCGCACCTCCATTCACAGCCTTAATTTAGTTTTTATAATCCGGAACAAACCAACTTGTTTTTGTCTTCATTTTTTTTTTTTTTTCATCTAAACTTGTTGGATTAAACAGGGATGAAATACATAGACCAATGTCAACAAGTACGACATCAGAGCCAAAAGCCTGCAAAAGGGGAGACAGAGCCCACAAAAAGGGAAGCCTTACATGTTACAACCGAAAAAACCAGCTTAAACAATTTGAACAAAACTATACCCTGAATTATAGAGAATCCAACCAAACCAAAGCCACCTCTACAAACTTACACTGAAGCACTTGATAAAAACGGGAGGCTATGCTTTGAACCTAAATTCACACCAAAGAAAGACGAGAACGCATGAGCTGAAAAGACCCAATAAATTACTACCTTCACGGTCCATGATTAGGGCTAAAACCAACCCGGATGACAAAAGCAATAATAAATCAAAGCGTAGAAGACCTCCAACAAAGAGAAACGCAATGAAACCAAAACACTCTGATGCTTCTTCACTGATACTCAACCCAATATCATTGAGGGAAAGCTGTTGAAATGCATCGCCGCAAAAAGAATTATTCGGAAAAATGGAGAGCAAGGACACTAAGCTGTTGGACGGGAAAAATCTGCCCCGAGAACATCTTCAACAACACCAACAAGAAATCAACCAGTTACACGAACAACTCCAAGACGCCTTCACCATTGAATAAACAAGGAGGAGAGGAAGCAAACCCGAACACCAACCAGAGGTCAAGATCCTAAAGGACAGACCGAGCTCGGGGATAATAGCGGTCAAAACAAGCCGATAACCAAGACACAAGCTTGAAAAAAGGAGACCTATAATCAATCTACAAAACAGGGCCAAACAGATCCGGAGTAGCGATAGAAAACCAGTAAAACGAGCGAAGGCCCATCAAACTGAGACGAATCAAATACCTCCAACACGAAACCCCTGAATTTGGACCGAGAAGAACTGAAGCGGAACACAACAAAAGTGAACAGATCCAGAGCCAAACACCAAAGAAAAACAGAGATTTGATCTTTACCTCAACCCCTCCGAAAAGCCAAACGACTACATCAAAACCTAAAGACAGTAGAAACTACTTGAAGGTCTCGACAGGAGGAGACAGATCGAGCTAGATCAAGACGTCACAAACGGACGCAACGCCAGCCCCGGATCAGAAGACACTTCGCCGAGTTTCACCAACAGCTATCGAGTCAGACATAATCCAACTCACGACCAACTCGATTCAATTTCTCCTTCTCCAAACTAGACCGAAACGCAGAAAAACAGAAGCAAAGAGAACTATGGACAAAATGTAGACAGCTAAGGACCGGCGATGGCGCTGCGTGAGCCACCCCTCGCGGTCGAAACACAGGAAGCGAAAAGATGGGGACCAACGGCGGTGGCAGATCGATAAGAAGTCCTCACCAAAAGCCGGTTAATAAATTGGCTCCCTACTTTATATATAATTATTTTTATATGTAAATAAATAAAGTAGCACAGTAGCTAGTACAGTTTAAAGGGTATTTATGAGCATGTGATCCACACAAGAAAAAGTTCCATTTTGTCCACAAGAGTGAACTGGAAACGAGCACCATTTTTCTCAACACACAAATCTAAAGTTTCAATCTTTCTTCTGATTTCCATCTTTTCTTTCCCCTTAAAAACACATTTTCTCTTTTCTGGTCCTACTTCTCTTGGTTACACCTCTTTCGTTTTGTTTTGTGTCGGTGCCTTAATTTCAACTTTCCTCTTTTGTTCTCACATCCACATTTCCTCGTAAAACTAGTTTCTGTATCTTTAATCTGTTGGAGGGTTTTGCGGCCTTTTTTTTTGCTTGTACCCTAAGCGACCGAAACTCTTTTTTTTTTCCTGCTCACAAGTCATTCGATTATATATTCCTGAACCAGATTCAACTCATCCATTTCCTCTTTAAAATCACATCAAACTCGTCTTGTTTCTAATAATTTCTGGATGTTATTATTGTGACTCGGATTTGATGTTTGGTACAGACAGTTGTATACAAACACACGTGTCTGTCTGATCTGAATATGGGTTTAGTTTTCTTCCCTTTTTTCCTGGGAATTTAATGTTCCAAGTTGATATTCTTATGGCGTAAATAAAGTTCTGACTCACGGTTCAAGATATCAGCACCTGTAAAGTTTTGAAATTTCTCGTGTCGTTTATAGGATTTGATCAAAGAGAAAGCAATGGGTTATGGTAACTCAAGATCTGTGAGGTTAGGAAAATGACTCTGTTTTTTTTTTTCTTTTTCTGAATCATATAATGTTTCTCCATTTCTGAAACATAACCCATTTGGTTGTGAAATGTTAATAGATTCCAAGAAGATCCAGAAGTAGCAAAGCCACAAGCTGTTCATGAAGAATCTGCAGTTAAGCTCAAGTTCAAAATCAATGGAACTCAAATCCCTTGTAGAAAGAATGTGAAGATGATGAGTAGAGGGAAGTCTTTGAAAGCTAAAGTACTCTCAAGAGTGTTCTCTGAGGATCTTGAGAGAGTAAAAAACAAAATACTCGATCCTCGTGGACAAACAATAAGAAGATGGAACAAAATCTTTCTCATAGCATGTTTGGTTTCTCTGTTTGTAGACCCTCTGTTTTTTTTCTTACCGGTCATGAGAAACGAAGCTTGTATCACCATTGGTATCAGACTCGAAGTGGTTCTCACGCTAATTAGATCTTTGGCTGATGCTTTTTACATCGCTCAGATTCTTATACGTTTCAGAACCGCTTATATCGCTCCTCCTTCTCGTGTATTCGGTAGAGGTGAGCTCGTGATTGATTCCACAAAGATTGCTTGGAGATACCTTCATAAAAGCTTCTGGATTCATCTGATTGCAGCTTTACCCTTACCTCAGGTATATATATATATATATATATATATATATATCATCCTCCAGCTCAGTAATTCATGTCATTTAACTCTTTAAGAATCTTTGGTTGTTACATTTTCAGGTGTTGATTTGGATCATAATCCCCAATCTAAGAGGCGCACCGATGACAAACACCAAGAACGTTCTTAGATTCATCATCATTTTCCAGTATCTTCCAAGGATGTTCCTTATATTCCCGCTCTCTCGCCAAATCATTAAAGCCACCGGTGTTGTAACAGAGACCGCTTGGGCAGGAGCCGCCTACAACCTCATGCTATATATGCTAGCAAGCCATGTAAGCACCTCAACTCTTAGCTATTGGAACTGAATTTAGCAGATCAGAGCTGTTGTGAGTTGGTTAGAGAGCAGTCTGTGTTGTGAGGGTTTTTGGTTTACAAAGATTTTCTAGGATTTGGTTAAGAGTTAAGAGTCCCTCATCAATGGAGACACTCTGATTTGGTTAATTGGAATGAAATATCAGTTTCATAGCTTTGTTGTTATCTGTTTCCTCCAAGGGAAAAAAAGGAACTGAAAATGGAAATATTTGTCGAATCCATTTTCCTTTCCAGGTTTTAGGAGCTTGTTGGTATTTGCTTGCAGTAGAGAGGCAAGAGGCTTGTTGGAGACATGCTTGCAACATGGAGAAACCGATTTGTCAATACAGATTCTTCGAGTGCAGAAGACTGGAAGATCCGCAAAGAAATTCTTGGTTCGAATGGAGTAATATCACTACGTTTTGCCAACCGGGAAGTAAGTTTTACGAGTTTGGTATATATGGGGATGCAGTTACATCAACAGTTACTTCATCAAAGTTCTTAAACAAGTACTTTTACTGTCTCTGGTGGGGCTTGAAGAACCTCAGGTGATTCAATGACCATTTTCTAAAAATAGTTAAAACAGTTTTGGGGACATTCCTCATACCATTCAGACAATAACCCGTCTTTACTCTTCAGCTCTTTGGGACAAAATCTCTCCACAAGCACTTACGCTGGCGAAATTCTCTTCGCCATCATCGTTGCGACTCTCGGGCTTGTTCTCTTTGCATTGCTCATTGGAAATATGCAAGTAGGAGAATCGAATCCTGTCATTAAAAAAAAAGAGAATTTACTCCACTTGACATGAATCTCTGATCATAAAGAAGGAAATTTTCATTTTTTTTGTTTGCAGACATATTTACAGTCTACGACAGTGAGACTCGAAGAATGGAGGATAAGAAGGACAGATACAGAACAATGGATGCGACATAGACAGCTTCCTCAAGAGCTAAGGCAAGCCGTAAGAAAATATGATCAATACAAGTGGTTGGCCACACGAGGAGTAGACGAAGAAGCTTTATTGATAAGTCTTCCTCTTGATCTCAGAAGAGATATCAAACGCCATCTCTGTTTCGATCTTGTTCGCCGTGTAAGCCTTTTTCCTGATCTTTGATCCCTTAGTCTCTCAGAATGTCTTTTGCTCTAAAACTTGTTTAAAAACAGGTACCGTTGTTCGATCAAATGGATGAAAGGATGCTTGACGCGATCAGCGAGAGGCTAAAACCGGCACTGTGCACGGAAGGCACGTTTCTTGTGAGAGAAGGCGACCCGGTTAACGAAATGCTCTTCATAATCAGAGGCCATCTCGATTCCTACACAACCAACGGAGGCAGAACAGGATTCTTCAACTCTTGTCTGATAGGACCAGGCGATTTCTGCGGCGAAGAGTTGCTGACATGGGCGCTGGATCCTCGTCCCGTTGTGATCTTACCGTGTTCCACACGCACGGTTAAAGCCATTTGCGAAGTTGAAGCCTTTGCGTTGCGAGCTGAAGATTTGAAATTCGTGGCTTCGCAATTTAGAAGATTGCATAGCAAGCAATTGAGACACAAGTTTCGCTTTTACTCGCATCAATGGAGGACTTGGGCCGCTTGTTTCGTACAAGCGGCTTGGAGACGGCACAAGAAGAGGAAGTACGCCACTGAGCTGAGGGCAAAAGAGGAATTTCACTCCAGGTTCGAGGCGGCTGCTTCGGCGGTTAGGCTAGCCGGCGGGAAGTTTACCCGAAGTGGGTCGGATTCTGGTATGATATCTTCTATTCAGAAACCAGTTGAACCAGATTTTTCTAGTGAATAAAAAAGAAGATTCTATTTCTTTTAGAAATTAAGATACGATTTTTAACTATTTTAGTGGCTCCTTTTTCTTAAAACAAATCTGTATTATTACTATTTACCTTGTTACATTGCAATATATATAATACTAGCTAAACTAGATGATGCCATATGAGGTTATAAAAATAAGCCTGTTCATAAAAATAGGAATAACCATAAATTTTTACTAAATTAGGTATAATAACCATGATTTTGTTTTTTTAGAAAATATCTTCATCTTAGTTGGTGAAAAGATTGGTTTATTTTCGATGATGGCAAATAATTATGCGTATGACATGCCATTTATGCATATAGTGGAGGTTTGAAATTTTTTTTTAATACGTTATATTGATAATACGTGCTATATTATTCTAAAATTACACCCAGGAAAAAATAGCATGTAGTTTGCTCATGTTATTTGATGAGCAGTGTGTTATATTACGTTATATGCTCCGAATGGTACCATTGTAACACTGCATTACACTTTTTGCATTACACTTCTTGTATAACCAGTTAGTAAAGTAACGCTATAAAAAATAATACCATTATTTTTTATTGTACTATCTTTTTTTATCACTATTTGCACTGCTTTTAACTGTATTATCATTTTGTAGCGCTACTTCGTACCATCAAAAAAATTGTACCGTTTTGTGTTATCAATCGAACCATGTATTTGCAAGACTTAGATAAATGGTTAGATAATTTTACGTTTGAGAGAAATCGATTTCTGGCCTAGACCAACAGGACAATTCCAAATAGAAACCACTAGCCCACTAACACTTAGTTAACTTTTGTTTTTGTTTTGTTTGTATATAAGGTAAATGTAGCTTTAGAAGAATGAAAGCCGACGCTTGTATCGCCTAAAAGATAGTTCTTAATTATGCATGTTAATATGGCAGACTAACAACAATCCGTAGATTTTTCAACGTAATCTTATTGCATGCATCCACTACATGTGAGCAAACTTTCTTTTTCCCAAAACTCTCCTTCCATTTGGACCATGTTACTTTTTTGTTTTCACTTTTTCTTTACTTTATTATATATAAACGTCAATTTTTGTTTTTAGCACTTGTTTTGGAGCGTTTGAAACAATTGAAATTTGAAGTCGTGTACTGGCCTCATGATGTTTAGGAACATCTTTAACCGCGCGCACCAATCTTCCTTCCATACGAACAACTGCAAAAACCGGAAGCCACACTAGCATCCGTCGCTCAAATCCATCACCATAAGAAAAATCAATCAGAGTGATACCGAAATATGTACTATACCATTAATCTGATATTTACAAACTGTTTATATTCTCCGCATGATTCTGAATTTGCCAACCAAACAACCGTACGTGACAGTCAAAATTTTGTTTAATAACTTAATTGTTTCCATTTTTCACCGAGAAAAAGCAAAACAAAACGTGAACTTTGGTTATATTGTGTACAAACGAATAAGCGAAAAGCATGTATGTGATATATATCAATATATGATATTTAAATTGCAGATTGTGACTCTTACTTTGGTGAACCACATTTGTTGATACAACAAGTAGCCGGTAAAGACTCAAAATTATGAGTGTAAAGAGATGGTGATAGCTGAGCAGTGACCACAAAGTCGAGAGACGTGGGCAAGAGAGGCGGCTTTCAAATTTTCATTTAATCAAAAGAACATTGGGATATTCACAATTTAACCAAACAAAAAACATTGGAATATTCACTCCCTTCTTCTTTGGATAGTAACGATAATATAACTAAACTTCTTTTCCTTTATATAATTTACACGTGCAACACTTTTTATCCAAATTTCGAAATTATAAAAAACATTTTTTTTTGTCATGCTATACTACCAAGTTCATAAATTTAAGAGTAATTGCAATATATGGTAATGAAATAATAGAAATTAAGAAAATAATAATAATAAGTTGACACCAATACATTTTGAACAATTTTATCTTTTATTTAGTTGTTTACGTGATGCATGAATTTTGCCTCTAATGTGTGTATTTTTTTTCTTGTACATAAAAATGTGTATTTTTTTCATGTCGTCTGGAGAAGGAGGTCTGGTTGAAATAGAATGGTGGGTATGATTAGTGACTAACAATTAGTTAAATTGATTACAAAATTTTAAAATATAATTAGTAAAAAATAAAGGGACAGTTGCTGATATGGTGCGTTTTCTAATTTTAATGTCAAGCGGGGTACCTTCGTAGGGAAAATTGTAGAATTAGTACACTTTTTTTAAAATGTCTAAAATACCCTTACGCTTGGCAGAGTCTGTGTGAATTGTGTAGCCTTAAGGCTAAGGCTGGACAAACTCTGCTTAAACTCTGCTAATTATGTAGCCTTAAGGCAGATATAGTGTGTGAATTGTGTAGCCTTAAGGCTAAAGTTGGACAGACTCTGCTTAAACTCTGCTAATTCTGTAGTCTTAAGGCAGATATAGTGTGTCGATTGTGTAGCCTTAAGGCTAAGGCTGGACAGACTCTTCTTAACTTCTGCTAACTGTGTAGCCTTATGGCAGATATAGTGTGTCAGTTGTGGTAGTCTTAAGGCAGATATTGTGTGTGCTTTTTTTGTAGACTTAAGGCAGATGTTGTGTGTGCTTTTTTGTAGACATAAGACAGATATTGCTCGACAGACTGTAGCATACTGTTCGCAGGGCATGGCTTGACATTTGCAACGTAACTAAATTGTATAAACGGTCGGATTTTGACGTACTCCTCTCTTTTCACAATAATTACAAGAATGCCATTACTTCTTACTTTTTTGAGTTTGCTATAAACCTTTTCAACCTCTCCACCTTTAACCTAGATCTACTATTTCGATTTCACCCTCAAAGGGAGATTTCATATTTTCAAAGAGACGGAAGCGAAATCCGAGTATAAGATTGTTTACAGATTTCGATTTTGAACGAAAGTACGTACATTCTTCGGAAAGACGATCTTCGTTTACATCTAAAGATATTCTAGGGGTTGAAGGCGAGCATATTTTTGGGAAGAACGAACACATGTAACACTTCAAAACATTACACTAGTTATCTAAACCACCATCTTCTAAACTGCATCTAGAGCTTTAGTACGTCTTTGGCAGAGCTATTTCTAAAAGACCCTGCCAAAGTGTAGAGCTCTGCGAAAAATCTTCTAAGATAGTGTGTTGCAGATCTTTTGAACATTCTTTTTTTTTTGCAGATAATGTTGCATTTGTTGACTGTTTTTGGACAATGGAAGGTAAAAATGGGTTGGGATTTCGACGTTGATTCAAGCAAAGGAAGCAAGTTGTTTGCGGTTGAAGACCAAATCAAGTATGAGGAATTTCTCCGCATTGTTTGTGAAGATTACAACTTGGAAACGCAGATGAATGCAGTCGAGATTTCTTATAAGTTGCCTACACATATCATGGAGAAAATGCCTAGCGACACACCTCCTATCTTCTTGAATAACGATAGGCAACTTGCAAACTTTATCACAATGGCGGAAAAAGAGGTTATCCGGCTTTGCGTGTCATGGAAAAGAAACGATGGAATTAAAGTAGAAGCTGCGGGTAAAGATGAAACTTGTGATGTCAAAGAGGATGGTGGTGTAGATTTTGATGATGTTGGTAATGTTAAAGACGAGCATATGATGCCACCACCGAACAACAGTAGAGACTGCCGACAGTATGCGAAGAAACAGCAGATGCCGCCTTTATTCTGCGATATATTCGATGAGACGCCTACAAAACCATTACCAATGAAGAAATCTGGATCCATTAAGGTTGGCGAAATATTTGATGACAAGGAAGCATTAATTATGCAATTACGCAAGATTGCAGTCATCGAGAAGTTTGATTTCAAAATCGCCACGTCGAGGAAGAAACTATTTATCGCGAAATGTTTTGTTCCTAATTGTTCTTGGAGGATTCGTGCGTCGACTCTGTCAGTTTCATCTGAATCTCCATAATTTCTCGTTCGGATATATAAAGAAGCTCATACATGCTCTGCTGTCTGTAGGTATTCTCGTCAACGACAGGCTAATGCAAAATTTATTGGAAAGATGTATGTTGATAGGTTTAGTGGTGGTAATGATCTTAAAGGAATCACGCCTAAGCATGTAATGAACTGTATTAAGTCACTACACTGTCTTGACATAGACTATACGAAGGCGCATAAAGCGTTGGCATATGCACGAGAGCTGGTCAGAGGCACTTTTGAGAGGGGTTACCAGGACTTACCTTCCTATCTATACAAAATAGAGCAGGTCAATCCAGGTACGATTACAAAGCTTGAACGTGATGCCCAACAAAGGTTTAAGTATTTGTTCATTGCTTTTGGTGCTTCCATCAAAGGATTTGAGTTCTTGAGGAGGGTTGTTGTGGTAGATGGAGCACATCTAACTGGAAAGTACAGAGGTGTTATGTTGATAGCTGCAGGTCAAGATGCAGATTCGAGTATATTTCCTATAGCTTTTGGGATTGTAGACTCAGAGAATGATGCTTCATGGGAATGGTTTTTTACACATTTGCGTGGTGTGATACTTGATGATAAAAATTTGGCCATTATTTCTGACCGTCATCCATCAATCGCAAAGCCCATTGAGAAGGTTTTCCCCGCAGCTGATAGGGGAGTATGTTACTATCACCTCAAAAATAACCTCATCTTAAAGTTTAAAAAGAGCGCAATGCTCAGTTTGGTGTGTCGTGCTGCATATGCATATCGACTGGTAGATTTTGAAAAATTGTTTAGTGTGATTCGTCGTCAGAATAGTGAATTAGCAGTTTACTTGGAATAGGCGGAATTTCGATTATGGGCTTGTGCACATTTTCCAGGAGATAGATTTGGTATAATGACGAGCAACATTGCAGAATCCATTAATGCTGCGCTTAAGGAAGACAGATCATTTCCTGTTAAACATTTCATGGAGGGTATTAGAAAGTTGTTGTCAAGGTGGTTTGTGGAAAGGCGAGACAAAGCTGCCTCATTAAAAACAAATTTCCCCCAAAACGTTGAAAAGTTACTGCATGAAAGACACGGTAGCTTGGAAATTTTAAATGTTCATCATACTGATTCAAATTGTAGCCATGTTTCAGGTGGAGATTATGATTGTGTGGTTGATCTACAGAAGGTATGTAAGTTTTTTTTTGCTATTTATCACTGCCAGTTTCAGGAAACGTATCCTGAGCAAGTCTGCCAGTCTCAGGAAATGTTTGCCTTGTTTATCTGCTCTGAGTTCGATTCCTTTTTAAAATTTATGATTGCAGAGACTTGGTACTTGTAAACAATATGATGTCGAGAAGATTCCCTACGAGCACGCTATTAAAGCAGCATTAAGTCGGAAAAATGATGAAGCTACCCTGGTGGATGATCATTTCACAAAGGGCTACTTGTATTCAACGTACTCAGAACCTATAAAACCTGTAGACAAGATTTGATTCTACCACCACACGTAATTAGTGAACAATATCTGCCACCAGTCATAAAAGTACCTTCCGGTAGACCGAAGGCAAAGAGATACCTTTCTGCTATTGAAAAGGCTAAACGGTTCAAGCGTAATCAATGGAAAAAGAAAAAAATAGAACCTTCGCAGAGTACTCCATCCACAAAGCAAAAAACGAAGCAGAGGACTCAATCCACAACGAATCAAACGAAGCAGAGGACTCCATCTGTTACGAAGAAAACAAAGCAGAGTACTCCATTCAGCGATAATATTTCACCCACTACTCCATCCCCAAAGGTGAAAGGGAAACGATCTCGTAATTCTCCGACTACTCAAACACCAAATAAGAAAGCTAAACTTTCGCAGAGTACTCCACCCCCACAGATGAAAAAGAGTCTTTTCCAGAGTAGCCCAAAAATTCATCACAGGTGATCAAAATGCCATAATGCAGGACACAATCGAAAAACATGCCCATTTTCTTGACTCTGGCTCCACTCTGGCTTTACTCTGGCTTCACTCTGGCTTCAAGTTTATTTAAACAAGGAAACAAATCTTGGTTTATAATTTATTTATTTGTCCTTATTTATGGTGCTCCGTTGTTTTATGTTAGTCTTTAGTTTGATGTGGGTATCATAAAATAGTCGGTATCGCAGAGTGTGCATCTGGTATCGCAGAGTCTGCATCTGTTATCGCAGAGTCTGCATCTGCATCAAGTATCGCGAAGTCTGCGTCTGATATCTGCATGAATCATCCAGTAATCTGCTATTAATTTCTGTGCTCTACTATAGATTTTACTTTTAGTTTCATTCAAAAAATATATATGCTCAACAAATCCGAGGGTAAAACATGTTATTCAATTAAAATCCACATCTTGAATTACGGAATCATAACTTTTCAAGGATTTATAAATACAGAAACAAATAAAATTAGAAGAAATAGTTCAAATCTCCTATATAATGCGGCAAAGCTGTCTTGCGAACCAATACAGGTAGCAGTTTTCGCATCCAGGTTGATATTCGTGCTCAGTGGCACAATTTGGAAAAGGCAAATCTGGACAGTCAGGGTATTGCCACGTTGATGCAAAAGAATGGTTCATGGGTGGATAGAAAGCTACAACCGCATCCAGAACCTCCTCCCAAGCCTGGTGAGTTTATCAAAATCACCTTCAGCGTGTACGTCGACACATAATTTGAGAAGTTGTGCAGCCTTTTTGTACGTCCAGCACATACACACAGCATTCCACAGAGATAAGTTGCGTTAGCACTGAAAGGGACAAGCCGTTCCAAAAGCTCCATGGCTGCGCTGATGTCTTGTTCTGCGGTCACGAGTCTTGTAGCCTCATAATAAATAGCAGTTGGGTTTCCGGCGTTTAAGCATCTTACAAAAAAGCTGCGATTCACCCCGTCTAGGAGAATTTTATCTGTGTCTTCACATAGATCGTGGATAAGTTCCTTGAGGACTTCATCACTGTACACTACATCTCTACCGATCCGCCCTATTCGGAGGATGTGTCCGACTCTCCACAAGGTGAGGCGGCCAAGTTTTCGTGCAATGACAGAGATAATGTCCGAAGGGAGCTCTGGTATTTGCATGTTAACCTACGATGTGATGCGGTATTTGGATTTTGAAAATAATTAACAGGCACTTTGTTCGTAAACAATCTACTATTTTTATAGATAAGAAAGAAATGAAAGGGGTCGATCTTCCTTTAAATTGTCTTGGAAAATAAAACTCAATTTACAGGGACATCGGTCAAACATTTAGTACAGTCATTGCACGCGCCTCAGTTAATGGCTCGACACGAGAGGCATGCGGGATGATTACTGTGCAACCGGTCAACTATCATAACATAAGATACTCTGCCTTGGAAAAGACAACTCAATTTAATAAGAAATGGCAGAGAAAGCGCGTAAATTTGCCGCGCAATAAATGGCGCGAACACCCATAAGAATAAAGGACAAGTCATTTTTTTACACATGAGGAGATGAATGACAACTCATTTAAAAAGTATACATCAATGAACATGTGTTTATTGCAGTAGTTGAAAACACATTCTCTAGTCTGCAAAAACCCTAGAGTAACACTTCGTATTCATATAGGAGAAAGTCGTGTTTGTTTGTCTCTACATCTATTTGTTTACCAAAGACGCAACATGCATCATCTTCGTCTCTCTTACCAAGTTTGTGACCATGGGTTATAGTGTAAGGCGAATTAAAATGGAACTTAATCGGATCCAGAAGGATGTTCCTACACAGTTCATCAGGGCAGGTATAAAATCTAGAACTCCCAAGTCTTTTATGCAGTTAGAGGTAGTATTATTTACGGATGATAATAGGAACTTTACGGATGTAGTATTATTTAGATTAAATGTCTGAGTTGAGTCTTATATGTTTTAGGTCCTGTTGGTGATTGTGTTTACGAATGGGAAGCAGCTATCAATGGACCCTTCGACAGTCCCTATGCCGGAGGGATTTTCTTGCTTACCATCCATTTTCCTCCGGATTATCCGATAAAGGCGCCAATGGTTTGCTTTTTGCTTTTTCAGTTAATTGTTATTTGTTGCAGGATGAAACTTCACTCTTGATCATCTTGCTTTTCATCTTGCTTTTAATTGATATTCTCTTTGTCTTTGCATGCAGGTGGCTTTCAAAACAAAGATTTACCACCCAAACATCAACGCAAAAGGAGCGATTGACTATGATATCTTGAGGGAAAAATGGTCTCCTACTTTAACCATGTCCCATGTTTGGAATTTTTTCAGATTTAACAAAGTTTTGTCAAAAAAATACTTCAGCCAAACATGTGTGTTAATGGGATGGATTTTTGTTATGGAATTAGGTTTTGATGTCAATTTGCGCGCTGATGACTGACCCAATCCTAGATGATCCTTTTCTGCCAGAGGTAGCCCATATTTACAAGACTGACAAATCCAGGTTCGAGTCAACTGCGCGAAGCTGGACGAAGAAGTATGCCATGGGATCAGAGTGAGGTGGTGGAGGCAAAGAAAGGATCTGTCTCACCTGTGTGTTCTTTAGTATCTTTTCTATGTTTGCTTTAGTATCTTTTGAAGACTGGTTTGCTATAAGTGTTTCATTTTGAACTCGCGGATCAATTCGGTTATTGGTTATTTTAAGCGAAGGTGCAGTATCTGCTTGTACTCTGCATTTGAAAGCAGATGATGAGCGGACTCTGCATTTAGGCTGCAACTGTGTGTTCTTTAGTGTCTTTTCTATGTTTGCTTTAGTATCTTACGAAGACTGGTTTGCTATAAGTGTTTCATTTTGAACTCGCGGATCAATTCGGTTATTGGTTATTTTGAGCGAAGGTGCAGTATCTGCTTGTACTCTGCATCTGAAAGCAGATGATGGGCGGACTCTGTATTTAGGCTGCATCTGTGTGTTCTTTAGTGTCTTTTCTATGTTTGCTTTAGTATCTTCTGAAGACTGGTTTGCTATAAGTGTTTCATTTTGAACTCGCGGATCAATTCGGTTATTGGTTATTTTGAGCGAAGGCGCAATATCTGCTTGTACTCTGCATCTGAAAGCAGATGATGGGCGGACTTTGCATTTAGGCTGCACCTACATCGCTAACACTGCGCATAAACTGCATCTTCTCAACTTGTTTTCATCCACAAAGGTCTAACAAAACAAAATAAACTATACATAAATTACTGAGCTATTATAACGAGACATACAAAAGTGTTACTCCGAGTCTCAAAAGTGTTACTGACGAGGTTTATTCTAGGTGGTATTGGTACGACGAACAGGGTCATCAATGTATGCATCTTCAACCATTGAGAAACCACCGGTCTTAACAACCCTTAGTTGCTAGATTGCTTCTTCAATGGCAGGAATTGCTGGATTTATGAGGAGTTCAGAGAATGGATAGAGAGCCGAGACACGTATCTCACCTGCAATGCCAAAGAGTCACCTACTCATATATGTTGCAATAGTTCTCTATGGTTAAATGAAGTAGTAACACTACCTCCAAAATAGTCCATATTCCAATTTCGTAGCACGCAGAATATGACCTTCCCAATTGGCTGAAGTCGCCAGAAGTACTTAAATTCATCAGCAAATGTTCCCTTCGCAATACAGTTGATATTTTCGCCGCTGTAGCTCACAAAGACGAATTTATAGTACTTCGTTCTCAAAAGACATCCTAAACTATAAACATAATTAACTTACCTGAAATTCCTCAATGTGAAGTGTAGAACTTTGTGACCAGGGACAACGTAAACGTCATCAGTGAAGCCTTGATAAATTTCTAATTTCTTGACTTTCACAATAGCACCAAGCAAATCAACTGTGTTATATAGCAACATGAATATAGATTAAGAAATCTGACGTGAAATGGAAAATCAAACAACTAATATTCCATCAATACTTACCAACACTAATCTTCTTTTGCAATGAGCCGTTTAGAACTCTGCGAAATGGAGATAACGACACCATATGATTACCACAGATTTGTGCTACCTTTTTAATGATCGATTCTTCATGGAATAAGATATGGAACTCATGGTGTGTTAGTTTCCACTGACCCGGCCTCGTCGTCACTTCAAAATCCCTAATCAAATACCATTCCCCTTCAGCCACGTCTTCAAACTTTGACAACAGATGATTTCGAATGGTTGCAGAGATCCGAACACCCTAAACCATAAAACCAAAGATTGTATCTATTTCTCTAAAAATTAAACAAAATCATGTATTCCTAAGAGACCACATAAGGACATCAAAGCATGCATTTTTTACGGCGTGATAATCAGCGAGAAGCAAGTATCTTTCAGGTTGAAAGCGTGCATAGTGCTCTCCAAATTCTCTTACGACTTGAACGAAGATTCTTCCACCATTCTTCATGAGTGACAAGTCTAGAACCATATCTAAATGAGCCATTTTTTTAGACTGAAAGTTTTAGAGAAAAGTTTGGAAGAAAAGTTTTGAGCCTGAAATGTTTGGAGAAAAGTGTTGGAGCCTGAGAAGTTTTGATTGTTTTGAAGAAACGATTGGATTGAAGAACGGTAAATAATCAAAACTGACTTTTTACGGTTCCAAAAAATGTTAAAGAGTCAAAGCAATATCACATCACAAGTTTGGTTCGCGAAGTGCCACGTGTCGATAATCGCATGATGCAATACGAGAAACAAGTTAGAAAAGTTATAGTATAATATTTCAAACTTCACCATAGCAGAGTACGAGCAAACTAATATACTGCGCTTTCTCTGCGCTTTCTCTGCTCTTTCTCTATTTATAATCTGCTTATTAAATAATGTTAGTATTTACTTTGCTCTTACTCTGCCTACGACAGAAAAAGAAGAACATACCTCTATATTTATTCTGCGTATTCTTTTATGTTCACTGCAAATGTTATGCAAATATGGTGTAAAGCAGATTACGACACATTTTACGCAGATCATAGCTGAATGTACCATAACATTAACAACCGTTTGTTAGAATGCCCAGTGTCATGCATTTACTTACTCTGCATTTAATTGGTAAAACAAACAATAACGTATAATTACCGTTATTCCGAAATAATATTTTAGATAAGTTATAGGAAAATATTTCAAACTTCCCTACTGCAGAGTACGAACAGACGCTGCTAATTCTCTACGCATAGTATTGCTTTGTCTCTGCATTTATCATAACCTTATATTAAACTTCCCAAAAACCAATAGTATTTTTATTGTCTCAAAAATATTTACGATTGTGAATACGTAATCATTACGTATATAATAAATTAAGAATATATAGTAAAAATGAAACTTTCTTTTCACGGTTCTATTAAAAATGTTAAGAGTCAAAGCAATATCAACTCACATCACATCATGCACTCGTATACGGCCATACTCTGCAGCCATCAATGGCAAGATCGGGTTGCGCCAATTACTTTTGATTCGACGTAGAACTACTTTTATAAATAAGTTTTTAGCAGCAACCCAATAAACTTATTGAATTAGTAGAAAATTATAGTATAATATTCAAACTTCAAGACAGCAGAGTACGAGCAAACTTCATATACTGCTCTTACTCTGCCTAAGACTTGTCGATAACCGCATACATCTATTTTTAATCTGCGTACTCCTTTCTGGGGCCCATTTTGCTGGACGCTCTATCAGATGATGGGTCCGAATGGTAGCATCTAGTATCAAAGTTGAGTTGCAGTAGATGTTATATTTGATTTAACTTGCAGTAAAAATATGCTGCATAAACTGCAGATTTATGTGGTGAGTTTGCTTTTACTTATCATTTTACAGAAGAGGCTGGGAAAAGTCTATTTGAATTCTACGGTTTAGGGGAAAATTGAAAATTCAAATATCTTTGAATTTTTAAACATTATCAATCTCGTGGCAAATACGGGCTGATACCCATATATAGAACTCATCCTAATGATACTGCCGAAAATAAACGATAAAAAAGCACGCATTTGTTATATAACAGAAGAATCAAAGGACAATGTATAGGTGTAGTGTTAATAACATTTCTATCCATTTGGCATATATCGCCACGTCATCATTATTTAGTCGCAAACCAATGGCAGATCAATAGCAAACAATTGGCAGATCAATAGCAAACCAACGGAAGATCAATAGCAAAACTAAATAGATGAATGTGACAATTACAAAACTAAATAGATAACAAAACAGGTGATATTCTACGAAGTGTCC
Organism: Pseudoturritis turrita; assembly: GCA_900406555.1. Taxonomy (NCBI): domain Eukaryota; kingdom Viridiplantae; phylum Streptophyta; class Magnoliopsida; order Brassicales; family Brassicaceae; genus Pseudoturritis; species Pseudoturritis turrita. Next base: position 809,939 of record OVBL01000399.1, read on the forward strand.
GGGGAACGGTCGCGCTTCATCCCTCTAGAACTCCCAGGAACATCGCAGCCAATGTCGGCCGATCCAAACTCGCGACTTATACGATCCAAGAACCTTGACTGCTGGGTCAAAGTTGTTGCCACAACCCTAACCGAATCCACAGCCCTCTCCACATTCCGAAGCCGAGTCTCCAAACCACATATTTTAGCACGTAGGGCTTCTCCCTCCAACTCCAACTCCTCGCAACAAGGACAATGAACATTAGTGATGCGAGACGGATACACGTTTTGCCAAGTAAGCCTAAGGCAATCCAGGCTACCTGGACGGACCTCTGCTTCGTCGATATCCGCCCGAAGAGAACTCCCGTCAACTGCGGCGTCGGAGAGAAGAAACTCAGGGCGCCGGTAAGGGAGTGGAATCAAAAAAGGGCATTAGGAAAATCGGGATATGTGCGACGGTTCTGCTTTGTTAGAACTGATGAAGCGCAACAGAGAGAAAACGCATGTTAAAAGAGTTAGCTTGATCAATTCGCCAGAGTCTAATGAATTTTTTATAAGATGGAAATTACCTGAATCAGACCACAAGCGGAGAAGTCCGTCGGGACCGGAATGACGAACAAAGAAGTAGTGAATCTTGTCATCATCACCACCCTCAATTTGGAGGGGAAGTTCAACTGGAGATCTTCAACCGTCACGAAGAACAAGTTCATATCTATTAGACCAGGGGTCTATACTCCTAACCTCAAAAGCCCCAAAAATCATAGCACTGGAAACAGTGATTCCAGATAAGTCCGACAGTATTTGGAGGGCGTTTATCAACCCCCATGAGCGGGCATTAAGCTGGCTGGGTGCAATCCGAAGTTCTTTACAAAACTCCATCATCAAAAAAGATAGGCGATGGCGGAAACCTGCCCGAAAAGAATACCAATAGACGGTGATATAGCCTACCGGAGGAATCCCGGGCACATCTTGTACCTCTGGATATTTGAACCAATATGAATTCCTTGGCAGAGCAGGAATCACACTGTTGGGTTCGCTCCCGCCAGAGGAAGAAGAAGATGAGGAAAAGGCAGACATCAGATTCAAAGAAGATTGGTGAGACTGATGGGTAGAAAAGAAGAATAAAATATACACTTGCGTTCTGTAGCTTTTGGATTATCTTTGTTTTGTTTGTTTGAGACTGATGGAGGAAAGGATAAATTATCTTTGTTTTTACACCCAAATAAAGAAGAGATCTTTTATACTCGTTGAAGGGAAACCGTATCGGTATGGAAGCCCTAATTAGTCATTCTCTGCAGCTATTACTGGACGCCTCTGAGATGATGCTGCTCCATTCCAAGGGCCACGTGTCGATCATCGCATTATTGAACACGAGAAACAAGGTACATTATTAATTTTTCTACTACAATACGACATACACCACGTGTCGATCATACATGATAGAACACGTTAAGTAAGGAATGGCAGTGATTGCGACTACTCTGTTTATATTCTGCAATAAATTTAATAGTACTCTGCTTAGGCACCTTCTCTGCATATACTCTACGAAATAACGGGTTAAATGATGGGAAGGTGGACCGCTGAAATGATGGGAAGGTGGACCGTTGAAATGACAGCTAAGCGAAAAAAACTGACGTACGTGGTTTTGCTTTATCCCTCTCGTCTATAAAAGAAAGAAGAACCCTCAAAATAACTTGCGGCTTCTCTTCTACTCAATCTTTTTTTTAGTCTGCGCAGTTGATTCCTATTTTTAATAGGCACATTCTCTGCATTTTACTCTTTTACAAGCACATATTCAAGACATCATGGCCGCAGATCATTCGAAGAAAAAAAAAGCACCAATGTCAGACCTGGAGTTGGAAGCAGAAGAGAAGCGGAATGATGCAGTTATGGAGGCGGAAAAGGAAGGAAAGGATCGCCTGAGGGCAATTCTTCTGCTGGTGCGATCTCAAATGAGAGCGAAGGACGAAGCTCACCGCGTCAAACTCAAGTTGGAAAGAATTGCCGGTAAACGCTCTATGTTGGAGAAGATGTTGCATGAAGAACAAGTGGTCATGGATGCTAGGCGGCAGCAGTTAGCAGAGAAAGAAATGATTGCTAAGGAAGAGCTGAGAGGAATTACAGTTCCTCGTATTGATTGGTTAAAACTTGGTCTTTCATTTATGGAGGACTAAAGTTATGTAGAACTCTTGTTATCCTAATTATTTTACTTTTCTTAAAATTTCAACAACATTTAGTTTATTTGATGTTGTTTATCTTTTCTTGGATTTATTGTTTGTACTCTTTTCTTCGACTTGTGTTTCTGTGTGTATTCAAAACTTTCAAACTACATCTCCTTTTGGATGCAAACTACGGTTGGTGCAGAGTAACCTACATCTCGTTTTGTATGCAAACTACGGGCAGATTTGGGTGCAGAGTACAAATAGACTCAAATATAGAAGCAGAGTACCGAAAAAGTATGCGAAGCAGAGGACCTAGGTTTAGAGCATATTTTAGGCAGATTTTAAACTTATGTTTATATACGTACCATGTACGTTTTTGCAGATTCTACGTTTACTACTTCTTCTTCTCTGCATTTATAATAAACATCAACTTCTCTGCTGGAAAATGGGATGATTCTTCATATTCCTTTTCTAAATTTATTACAAAAAAAATTCGAGCAAAAACGGGTACATGTTCTTATTCGTCTTGATCATTGTGAAATACCTGGCGGATAATTTCCGGGATAGGGGATATTTTGTCAAATCCAAGCTGTTCCCATTCTGAAGGATGGGCCTCGAGCCATTTTATAATCTTCTCGATTCTCTTCTGTTTCTTGTGAAGTTTAGCCTGTTTCTTCAAGATTTTCTCGTGAGTCTTGATTGCTCACCGGTACTTCTCGTTAAGCTGCATAAAATAAATTATAGATACATAAGGAACAGGAATGGAAAACTCTTGAAAAACATGCAACACCTTTACCTTAGTTATGAACTCTGTGGATTGCTGAAAACATCTCGGATTATGGTTCATTAGTAAAACTAAAGGAATCTTCAATCCGGATCGTTCAAATACAGTTGTTGAACTCGCGGAAGATTCATTATCGTTCATCGGATTGAAGACAGAGGCTACAGATGGCTCCATTAAAAGTCGGCTATATGTGCTCTGCAAATAAAGAAGAAGTGTTGAAGATAACCCACGTCATAAATACAAGAGTGGACCGAGTTACGAAATACAAGAGTGGACCCACTTCATAAATACAAGAGTGGTTGACGAAATCCACTTAAAATTAATTACAAGAGTGATGATGCTAGATATTCCAACTTCAATGAAACTCTGCATCTGCTTTGCTTACACTCAGCATAAACATGGGCAGAATGAGTTCTCTTCTACTAAGGAAGGAAAAACATAAATTCTGCTTGTACACCGCATAGTTTATGTTTCTCATCCTTAGTACAAGAGAACTTATTCTGCCCATGTTTATGCTGAGTGTAAGCAAAGCAGATGCAGAGTATGAGCAGGTGCTACGTATTCTCGGTTTACAATCTATCAGCGTAGTTTATGATGATGCGTGTAAACGAAGAATAAGCAGAAAAAGTTCTCTTCTACTAAGGAAGGAAAAACTTAAATTCGGCTTGTACTCCGCACAGTTTGTGTTTTTCATCCTTAGTAGAAGAGAACTTATTCTGCCCATGTTTATGTTGAGTGTAAGCAAAGCAGATGAAGAGTATGAGCAGGTGCTGCGTATTCTCGGTTTACAATCTATCAGCGTAGTTTATGATGATGCGTGTAAACGAAGAATAAGCAGAATAAGTTCTCTTCTACTAAGGAAGGAAAAACTTAAATTCTGCTTGTACGCCGCAGAGTTTGGTTAATGTAATATTTACTAGAACAAATCTCCCTATTTACTATATACATATATTTACTAACCATGCAATTAAATTTGAACGTCGTAGGGATCATAGATACTTGCAATAATTGACTCATCACACATGCATTGATCGGTATACGATGATGTCTCATCCAACACCTCCACAGCGAGCTTCGTCCTCCAGGTCATTATTTTGGCATTACACAGTTCTCTTGCTGATAGCGGCAATCCTAACATGTGACACTCAATGTATTTGAGTGCGTATACTCCACAATCACCTATTTGTGGACGCATTTTGGGAACGTCTTTTACAATTGTGATTGTAAAAGCTGCTTGATCGTAGTCTTGAGGAAAGAACATATGAATTGCGGCAGGAACCATTTCAGCAAAAGCCCTCGCCGCTGCCACAATATCGGATTCTGGAGTATTTAAGGAATCATATATGTAGACAACCCGGTCAACCAATGATATGACCGTCCCAACCCAATGATTCGAGCTCACGTGTAGAACGAAGTATAATGTATCAACGTCTTTGCCCCAGGCCAAATTTGTTGCGGCATAAGCTGGAAGAATACCGTGTACATTCTCGTAAGTACCACCAGGCCATATTTCAAGCTTACGACAGTCCTTGTACCGATTCTTTCAAAGCATTTGAAATGCTGCATCCAATATAGCAATCCGCGGACTCTTGAAAGAACTAGGATTTCTCTTTAGCCTTAGTCTATACAAGTTCAGTGCTGCGTCAATGTGCTGATAATAAAAGAAGGACAAATGTTAGGCACCAAAGCAGAGTCTACTAGACACACAACAACAACGGTCTGCCAGCTAAACATGAAATAAACACTTTTGCCAGATCCACTGTTGACGAGGAAGAATGTACTTACCATATCGTGTAACCATTCCCTAGGCTTCAAAAGTAAGTTGAAGAATTCACGGGCCGTTGTTTTCCCTCCAAATGGATAAATATTTGTTCTGTCGAAGAAAATCAACATTCAAGTTAGACTGCAAGATAAAATAGACGATCTTATATGCTGTGTGTACTTACTCATCGGCTCTGAATACGTTCATCTTGTCCACCAGTGTTTTGTCAACATCTCCAAATACAATTTCGTAAGCAGATTTTTGGGCCACTGGTTTTGCGTTGTTGCTAGGTACAACAGGAAGCGCAGTCGATTTGCTTAACCTTTCACTCCTCCTTGTTGTTAGCTTGTTGGTCTGGCGAAGATTTCTGGAGCTTTCGTATATTTTGATTTGAGATGTAGTTGGGTGGACTGAATCCACTGATGGTTCAATGATATTAACTGGCTGGGAGTTTCCTTTTCCTCTCCCTCTTCCTCTTCCTCTTCCTCTTTCTTCAATGATTTCAGTGTCAATCACTGAGCCTTTACCATCTTCAGCAGTCGAAGCAACTGTCTCCATGCAGACGTTGGTTATCAATGCCGTAATGGGATCCTTAATGCATACATTAGTTTCATCTGCTGCAGCGGCATCCTTAATGCAGACATTGCTTTCATATGCGGGAGTGGCATCCTCTGCCCGAAGGCATGCTTTGGGATCATTATCTCCTTTTTCTTCTTTGGCATCTTTTGCCTTTTCACTCCCATCAATTTTTTCAACATCTCCAACTCTACCATCATCTTGAAGATGTTCTTCTTTGGCATCCTCTACCTTTTCACTCTCATCACTTTTTTCAACATCTCTAACTCTACCATCATTTTGAAGATGTTCTTCTTTGGCATCCTCTGCCTTTTCACTCCCATCAATTTTTTCAACATCTCCAACTCTACCATCATCTTGAAGATGTTCTTCTTTGGCATCCTCTGCCTTTTCACTCCCATCACTTTTTTCAACATCTCCAACTCTACCATCATCTTGAAGATGTTCTTCTTTGGCATCCCCTGCCTTTTCACTCCCATCAATTTTTTTCAACATCTCCAACTCTACCATCACCTTGAAGATGTTCTTCTTTGGCATCCTCTGCCTTTTCACTCCCATCACTTTTTTCAGCATATCCATCTCCATCATTACCATCATCTTGAAGATGTTCTTCTTTGGCATCCTCTGCCTTTTCACATTTGTATATTTTTTCCCCATGGAACATATCTTGAAGATGTTCTTGTTTGGCATCCTCTGCCTCGATGCCATCTGCCTTTTCACTGCAATCTATTTTTGCATCATCTCCTACTTGTTCTTGTTTGGCATCCTCTGCCTCGATGCCATTATCAGTTACTTTTTCTTTGTCATCTCTTACTTTCTCATTTGAAAAGGAGCCAGAGGCAACAACCTTGATTCCTTCTCCTTCGTTGTATTTGCCATCTCCTTTGTTATCCACCGTCGTCTCTTCTTCGTCATTCTGCAAAATTTCAAAGTAATGACTGTTACATGAACTCAGCTTCAACCTCTTACACCTTAAGGGCATACTCTGCCGTATAGGATATTAAGGGATGCCAATGATGAATAGAATTGAATGCCATTATTAGTCTGCCGTAACAATTACATGTCTCACATAAATGAATGATACAACGTAGGCAAGCAGAGTATGCCATGCCCCTCTATTGTTTTACCACATCTGATAGAGCATGATATCGCATATCATGCCAGTGCTTTTATTTCAACAATTGCTGAGTTGGACATACCATGCGATTGTCAGGTTTTAGTTTGTTGTTAGAGAAGCGAGTATCTTGCTCGAAACAAGTCATCCTCTCCATCAGCTTTCCAACGACCTGTGCCGACTTGTTTAAGGTTTCACCCAAAACAGTATGATGTTCCATGCTGGTTCGTTGCTGTTCCAAATTTACTCGTTGCTGCTCAAGTCTGCCATTTTTAATTCTAGCTACAACTGCGTCAAACTTGGTCTGCTGTTTATCCAGGACAAATTCAATGATGTCGACGAAATCTGTTGAACCAGTAGATGGGATTTTAGCTACAGAGAACTTCGGTTTCATGACATACCGTCCGTCATCTTCTTCTTCTTCTTCTTCTTCTTCATATTCTTCAATTCTCTTCCGCTTCCTCTTCCTCTTTTCCCATCTCGCTCTTCAATTCCTTCCTCTTTTTCCCTTTTCCTCTCTTTCCTTCATTATCTACTTTTTTTTTTTTCCAGTGCGGTTTTCTGGGACTGGCGGCGTTTTTGAGACCCTCCATTTGATGTCCGACAACGGCTGGCCAGAGAGAATGTATTTGATGAGATTATCAAGCTTGACATCTATTACGTCGTTACCTTTCCAACGTGGATATATTTCTGCCCGGAATCTCTCACACATAGTAGTTACAATCACCTACAAAACAACATATGGTTACATAAATGTCAGCCAGAAGTCAGCCAGAAGTCAGCGTAACTCTGCCAGAAGTCTAGCGATGGGAATATGTAAACTTCTGGCAGAGTCTTTTTGCAGACGCTGCCACTGTGGCTTACTCTGCCAAAACTCTACATTTTTACTTCAACAAACTATGCCAAAGATATACATACCTCTTCACTCGAGAAGATCTTCTCCATATCGGGTCTGCCAACTTTTCCCTTGTATCTTAGCAGCTGTGTACCTTCAAAAGCTATAGGTGTTCCCAAATTTTCTCCCACTTTGGGCACATAAGCATACGCCCAGACCTGTAGAACTTGCATGAACCCCTTCAAAACATAAGAGTCTTGCCATATCTTCTCTTTAGTCACTAACTTAACCTGCTCAACAAGATCTTTGTAAGCAACCCTCCCCTAGGGATACCCTTCGAAAGTTGCCAAATCTATCACCAACCTAGCTAGGTTAAGGGGAATTTTTGTACGCCGATCAACACCCAACAGACCGTTAGACAGAATAGCTAGGTAACTAAGCCTAATTTTATCTTCCCTAGACCAAGATTTGCTTATATCTCCACCATGCTTCATACACAATTTCATTATGTCCTCAATACAAGGGCTAGAACGGCGTATTTTGAGACGACCCCGAAAGCGATTCCAGGTTTGGTGATTAGCTTCAGAAGATACCAACCAATCCAACTGCGTAATTTCATTATAGTTAAGACCTGTGATCTCTTCAAACTCGAAGAGCGAGAACCGTGCTGGCTGCCCGCGATCAAAAACCACAACTCAAATGGGCTTTCACACTCCAATTTTTTGCAAATAAGATGGTGATGCACTAATTTCGCACTCCATCCAAAATCCAACTTCTCAAACTTACAAATAACTCCTAGCTGTGACTTGCGGACATAATCCCACACTTTCTCACCCACTACACCTTCGACCAGTGAAAGATGATTGAACTTCGAACTGTAGTTTATTCTGGTATTTGGATATGGCTCGTTTCCTTTGGAAAAAATAATGGCAGGAAAATCCATCTCGTAATCATTCATATACATGATATATTCGAAGGAGAAATATCGGAAAAATGAAGAGATCGGAGAATTATTGGAGAAATTAAGAAAATGAAGAAAATGAAGAAAGAGATCGACAAAATTGAAGAGACGCTCCTCTGCTCTAGGGTTGCCGAGAGGAAGTAGAAGAAGAGTCAATGTTGTGTTTTCCAAGCTTTCTGGGCTTCATGGGCCTGAAACAACTGCTTTGAGGCCCGAAATATATTTGTGGAAATATTTTTAAACTAATATTACCTAATTAAGATGGCGCCGCCTTTTGTCGTACAGTTAAGTCAGCGCCGCCTTTTTATTTTAGTTGAAACTCTTCAAAAATGCTGCGCTACATCGGCATACAGTCTGCGAAACCCTAAACCACTCAAACTCTTCAAAAACTTCGATTAACATTTGTTTAGCCGTCATAACTCCAAAGTGATCTTCAATCTTAGTGTTTAAAAGTTTATTTACATTGAAAACACAGAATGGAAGAAAAATCGATAACCATGGTAAATACCAAGGAATGTTTCACATAGTGTCGTGTTGAACAAAGATACACGAAGAAACATATGATAACGATTTTTTTTGTCTAAGTTGTTCTTTTTAACATAAGTTTTACTTTAAAACCAGTAAGAAATAATGTATAAAGGTAGTGGAAGTATATACAAACATACAACAACAAAAAATCACTACAAATCCTATATCAATCTGCATTCGGTCTGCCGTTGTGACATTCATTCAGTCTGCGATACCCTAACCACTCGGTTTTCACTGTGGAGTTTTTCTTTTTAACATAAGTTGTACTTTGACAACAGTTAGAAATTAATGAAATAATGTATAAAGGAAGTGGAAGTATATACAAATATACATCAACAAAAACTCTCTACAAACGAATTCTCCGATTGCGATCTGCATTCGGTCTGCCGTTGGTGATATTCAGTCAGTCTGCGAAACCCTACCCACTCGGTTTTCATACCCTACCCACTCGGTTTTCACCGAGTTTTCTGGTTTCGGCTTATACCGGTTAATGCACTACTGGTGATTGTCTTCTGCCGTTGGTGACCTTAAGGGGTAGCGCTAGTATTTTCAAAATTATTTTAGAACATAACTAAAATTAGGGATTATTTCACAACCACGAGCACTTCAACAAGAATCAGTCACCATTCTTTTCAAGGCACCTGCGATTTTGAGGAGTGGACATAAGAAGGGTTCAAGCACTTGAAGGAGTTGGAGGATATATGGACTACTTGACCTACCCCACGCCAACCATGCATTTCCTTGCCATGGTGAAGTTCATTGAGGATGAAGCGAATGGACATAGATATGTCTACTTCATGGTTGGGCCTAACCAATACTCACTCACTTTCGGCCCATTTCCCTAACAACACGCTCGCATAGCGCTTCATGGATGAGGACGAGACGCCTTTGTGTTGTTTCTTCCACCCCTTCAAGATTACAACTCTGATCACTTCTAATAAAATTGTTTATGAGTTTATGTTTGTTTGTTTTTTTTTGTCGGGAGTTTATGTTTTATTATGAAGAAACATAAGTGCAAAGCTAATTGGAAGGAGTCAATGTTCAGCTCTTTTTGTAATGAATATCCTAAAGTCTGATACCAGTCTGGCTTTGGTCTACCGTTAGGTGGTTTGGTCTGCGAAACCCTAACTGTAAAAAAGCACAGCAGTGTATACCAAATTTTTGCATAATACAAGTAGAATATAAACAGTGTTTGCGTATACTCTGCTTCCAACGGCAGAGACTGAGAACGCTTTGTTTTTCTTCTGCGAGTAAAAGCAGAGACTGCGCATACTCTTTTCTCTCTCTACTTGTACTCTGCATAGTCTACATTTACTTGCGTTGCAAATGTCAACATGCAGACAGTGTGCCACCGGTCCGCGTTAACTCTGCTGGTCTTAAGGGGTAGCGCTGGTATTTCCAAAAAAGTGTCCTAGTTCTACAATTTTCCCTACGAGTGTACCCCGTTTGACATTAAAGTCAGAAAATGTACTATTTTGGACTATTTCTTCTATTTGTTTCCAGTCTACAAAAAAACAAGCTGAATGAAAAGAAGGTTAGAAGGAAAGAAGTTAAGTTTAGAAAAAACTTTTTTAAAAACACATATCTTGGTGGTGGAGCCTTGTAGTTATTCCATTCTGCCTAAAAATGTGAATGAAACAAGAATTAGATTCAGCTTCAAAAGATACAAAATTGTTTCTTAATAGAGATAACTATTAACACTAACATTGATAATCTTGGAAAGTTTTGTTGCCATGTATTTCTGTTCTGCAGAAGTACCAGTCTGTTTGTCCGAATGAATAACAAGCAATGCCGCCTTGTCTGCTTTTTTACCTCTTTTTAGTGATCAACTCGGAAAAAAAATTATCTTCCAATTAGCCCCGGGCCAAAAAATCTGTAACGTAAAACTTCCAAATTCATTAGTCGTTAGTTATATTTACAATAACATATTATAAGTATTAAAATGTACCTCGTGTAGTGTCTCAATCAATTTTATGAATTCCTTATCTCTTGCCCATTTGTTGATATATTGTCAAGTATATTCACTTCTTCTTCAGTTAATTTTTCCTCTTGCACCTGCGTAGCTGTAGTTTGAGCTGATACAATTAAAACCAAGTAAGATTATATATTTTTTTACCAATTCAATAACAACAATTCACCAATTCAATAACTTACAACTGCTCTGTTCCTGGGTGCTCTGTCCCTGGGTGCTCTTTCCCTGGCTGCTATTTTCTTTTTCAATAACATTTTCATCATCAGACAAAACAACAACCTCTGGTGTCTGATGTTCTTTTCCATCTTCTTTTACGGTTTTGTCCTGTGAAAAAAATATAAACAAACATATTCAATGTTATGGTAACTTCTAATTTATATAAGAAACTTATAAAACCTCATCGTTTATGTCCCCTTTTCATCTCTTCCATTCTTTCTTTCTCTTCTTCCTCATCTTCTTCCATTCTTTCTTCTTCTTCTTGCACATCTTTTTCATCTTCTTCCATTCTTTCGTTTTCTTCTTCCTCTTCCATTTGGTCTATTTTACGGTTGTCCTCAATATTAGGAGTTGTTGTATCATCCTCCACAACTTTATTGTAAGAAATATAAAAAATTTCAAAGATTTTATAAGGTGCAGAAGAATTTATTTTAATAAGGCGATGCATACTGTATTGTTTGTCCTCTTCATTTTCTTCAATTCCTCTAAAACTAGAAGGTCCTTCCTTTTCATTAGCAGCTTTACTTGGATAATCGAAAAAATCATCATCATTGTTATCGTTCTCATCCTGCAAAAGAATTATAGAAGCAATGTTAAAAGGTTTATAAGTTGATTTATAAAAGCTTTATAACTAAGAATTATTTTTATAAGAAGGTTCATAAAACCTTTTAAAAGCCTTATAATTTGTAATTTTTCAGTTGCATTTCAAAAGGTTTTAAAAGTTTTTAAAATCCTTTTAAAAACCTTATAAAACATTTATTTGGTGAAACAGTGAAACTAGTTTTATAAATCAACTTTTAAAACCTTTTAATTACCTCATAAAACATACAAAAACGTCTAATTACCTTATAAGTTTTGTAATTAAAACTTACAAAAATCTTATAAAACCTTTTAAAAACCTTACAAAATCTTATAAATTATAAAATATCAGTTATTATAATGTTTCAAAAGGTTTTATAAGTTCATTTATAAAGCTTTTAAAAAGTCTTATAACTAAGAATCATTTTTTATAAGTTCGTTTATAAAGAGCCTTATAATTTTGATGTTCAAATAGAGTAGTTATACATACCGCATTGTTTGTGTCCCCTTCCTCTTCTTCAACTTCTCTGGTAGAGACCGGTCCTTCTTCTTCTTCAAATCCTCTACTTGAGTCATCACAAACATCATCATCATTGTTATGTTCATCAGCCTGCAAAAAGAATTATACAATATGAGTAACTATAGAACAAAAGAAAGGTTTTGTAATTTATACATCATTAGTTTGTTCACTTACCTCTTCTTCTTTTCCATCATTATCATCTCCTTGTTTTTCTGAACTGGTTTTCAAATGTTTCTCTATTACCTCAAAATGCGTGCTAAGAACATCACATATATCGATGATATGATCAAGTTTTCATGATCAGACATCGTTTTTCTTTTTGTACTCTGATTGCCACCTCGTGGGACTGTTGGTTTTCTGTTATAGACTGTAGAAACTGGTTCTCTTGCACTATGATTTCCACCTTCTTTGACTGGTTGTTCCCTATCCATTCGGTCAACCTTAATCCATCCTTGAATCCAGTCATTTCTCTTCAACCTATAACCTTTGTTTACTAGTTCAACAACCTCCCACAAGTTTTTGTCTTCTGGATTTGGTGGTGGGACCAAATGGTTTGTACTGTTCTGGCCCACCAATAATAGTTTGAACTTCAACCTCCAAAGTGCAAAGAAGATCAAACCAAATCATATTTTCATTTTTATAAAGTAGTTTATAAAAATTTCTGGCAATCTTATTAAACAATGTACAAAACAAAAAAAAACAGTGAAGAAGTTCTACCTTTTAATTAACTTATAAAACATACAAAAGTGTCTAATTACAGTTTTATATTTATGGTAAAAAAACCTTTAAAAAAAAATTAAACACCTTATAAATACATCTGTTTGGTGAAACAGTGCAGCTAGTTTTATAAATCAGCTTTTAAAACCTTTTAAATACTTTATAAAACATAAAAAGCTCTCTAATTACCTTATAAGTTTTGTAATTAAAGCTTTCAAAAACCTTATAAAAGCCAAAACAAATAAAAACAGTGAAGAAGTTCTACCTTGTCATTCTCTGCAATTTTGTTCATTCTATTGCAGCTGGTGATTTTTGTTTTGTCCACTGTAAAATCAATGGTACATGTCCACATGAAGGAGCTACTCTTGTGTCAAAGTTGCTTCCTAATTCATCAACTGAACTTAATGCCCATATTTGAAGCGCAAAGACAAACCCTGTTAATCCATATTGTTCCCTTGAGATTTTATCAACAGTAATCTCTCTCACACCATTCAACAATGCTTCGTAAGCAATGAATTCTGTGCTATCAATATCCTTCAGCTACTACAAACGCACCTAGTCGAAGTCTCTCCTCATGACTCATATTTTCATATTTATTTTCCAAAATATCCATCAGATTCTTGAAAGTGATACTACCCTTCATCCATGGATCTACTATCTTCTGTTTTTTGCTGCTTGATCTTGTATCAGATGCAGCAGCTTCAGATGGCAAACTAGTCGTGAGGATAAATTTCCTCATAGATAATCTCATTGGTTGTTCTGCAAAAGCAAACCATAGCTCGTCGTTGCTTGAGAAAATCCTTCTTTACAGGAGGTGGTTAACCAAATTTCTTGAGAAATGGATGTCTTTGGCGTTGTCCAAAATCTATTATTGGCCGAAGCAAGTTTCTTTCAAATTCTCGAAGTCCTCGGTGCCTAATGCTTTCTCAACCTTCTTCAACACTGATTTCTCAAAAGAATGTTTGCACACTCTGTCCAGCCCATCCTTTTCAGTGCCTGGTTTGAGAAATCTTCAGGTAAATCCAATTTTTCTTCGGTACTCATTTCTAAATCTGCAAAAAAATCAAAACAACCCAAAAAATAGTTTTATACCATTCTAAGAAGTTTAATCTCGCTACTACAAGTCCTCACTGGTTCCATTTCATTTTAATAAAGTAATAGAATGATGTAAAAATATCGGTGTTTGATGAAACAGTGGCCACCTATTATTTGATGCCTTATTAATAAAGCTTATAAAACCTTTAAAAACTTTACAAAACCATATAAAGTACATTTGTCTGGTGGAACAATGACGCTAGTTTTATAAATCAGCTTTTTAAAACCTTTTAATTACCTTATAAAATATACATAATCATCTAATTACAGTTTTATAATTAAACTTATAAACCTTTTAAAAACCTTATAAAACATACAAAACGTTGTAAAAATACCAGTGTTTTGATGAAACGTGAGACTATAAACTGGTTTATAAAGTTTTTTTAATTACCTTATAAAACACAAGGTAAAATCAGTGGTACAACTTCAAAAGGTTAAAATTTATGTTACTGGACAAAAAGGTTTATCATGCCTAGAAAATATGTTTGCCCTTTGTATCCTTAAGGAGAAGGTTCGAAAATAATAACTAAAGCCAAGCATTTTCAGTCACCTGGAGAACAACAGTTGATGTAATGAAGCCAAATGCGTATTCGCCTATGCGTGGATGCTGATGATTGCAACTTCCTTGGAAGGTTGTGAATTTTGATCTGAAAATAGAAGGAATAAAATGCTACTAATCATCTAGAATGAAACTTTTCTTATCTCCACAAACACCAAATTCGTACTGCAGAGAAATTGGACTTGTGCAAACTCGTTTTCCCAATTCGTAATACAGAGAAATTGGATTTGTACAATTTTGTTTTTCCAAACTCGTTTCCCCAAATTCGTACACCATTCAAAGAATGTTAATCTTGCTACTACAAGAAAACCAAAAACCAGTTTTTTCTAACCCTAATCTCATTTTCTCCAAATTCCATTAACTCTACCCTAATTCCAAAAACCCATTTTTTTCCAAAAACCCATTTTTTCCAAAAACCCATTTTTCTTCACATAATGAAATTGAAGCGGAGAGAGAGATAGTATCGGAAAATGAAAAGTGAGAGAATTTACCGGTGTAAAAGCCGATTTCGTTTTCGCAGAAGCAGAATCGCCGATTTCCTTTTTGTCTCCTTCGAGTGTTCTTCGTCTTAGAGTAGAAGCAGTTTTTTTAAGCGGGCTTCCTTTGTTTTTAGGCTTACTTAATGTAAAAGTTTTTTAAGCGGGCTTTGATTTTGGGCCTTATTTTCATAAAGGTTTTAAAAAGTTATTAATAAAATATCTAATTTTTTTAAAAATCGGGTCTTATTTTGGTTTCTTGGCTTATTTTAATTTATGGGCTTATATTCATAAGAGTTTAATAAAGTTATTTATAAAATATGTAATTTTTTTTCAAGCGTGCTTTTGGTTTCTATGCCAATTTCATAAACAATGATGCTAGTTTTTAATTGGCTTTTAGATACCTTGTAAAACTACAAAATTCATCAAAAGTTAAACAAAAACTGCTTCTAATTTCTTTTACGTTTCAAACTAAAAGTTCATTAAAGTACAAATTTAAATTTAAATCTACAAAGTTTCATTAAAAGTTAAACAAAAACTCCTACTTCTTTCTTTTCATAGTAAGTTCACTCCTTTTCTTCACTGCTCTAATCTTTATTGATTAATAAGGATCTTGACCATAACTTGGAATCTCCTTTATGTCAAGAGGATCTTGACCATAATTTGAAGTCTCCTTATGTCAAGAGGATCTTGACCATAACTACATGAGAGGATTTTAACTTTGTTACAACTTACAAGTGTAGGATTGAGTGACTAATATCTTACAACTTTTTTTTTTTGTTTGTCCTAAAACCTTTGTACACAATAGAGATGTACATGTTCTCTCAAAAAAACTTTGATTTGCATTGGGTACCTCTGTTTGTCCTATACAGAGCCCAAACAATGATAAACAGACAGTGATGGAGTTTCACTGTTTTAAAGAATAAGTTTTAACTTTAAATCTGTGGAAATTTTTTATGAAACTTACAAAACATTATTTTGAGTCTGGGCCTTATTTCATAAGGGTTTTATAAAGTATTTTAAAATTTTTATAAAACTTACAAAAACATTTATAAAAGCACATGTGTTTGATATAAAAAACAATGAGGCTAGTTTTATAATTCAACTTATAAAGTATTTTAAATACCTTATAAATATTACAGAACCTTGTAAACCTTTCACTACAAGAAAACAGCAGATGAGTGATTATATTTTGCGACTATTTTTTTAGTCGTAAAATTTTGCGACCAATTTGGTCATTTGCGACCAATAAACGACTACGGAAATAGAGTCTCAAATCAGTCGCATATTTACGACTGAATATTACTGTCGTTTAATAGTCGTAAATTAGCGACTGAATTAAGACTAATAGTCGATTGAGTACAGTTAGTCGCAAAAGAGTCGCAAAGTGAGACTATTTTGCGACTGTTTTTTAAGTCCGAAAGTGTAGTCGCAAAACAGTCCCAAATTTGCGACTTACTCGCAACTCCTTCTTATGGTGCCAGAAGTGTCACAAAGTAGTCACTAAAAGTTGGTGAAAGTAGGTGAAAACGTGGAAAATATGAAAGTTAGGTAGCTCACCAAACTTTTGTGACTCCTAATTGTAGTCCCAAATTCGTCGCACATGAGTGGCAGAAGAGTCACAAATTTGTGACTGTTACTTTGTAGTCACAAAGTAATGACAAAAATTTTGCCTATAAAAGCAACCAACGAGCACCCCATTTTAATTCATCATTCAAAGCAATATTAAAAAAAATATGTGGAATTCATCCCGAGAGTGGATGTATAACAGAATCGATCCACGCACAAATAATCTATCGAGGGAATTTTTGGATAGGTTCGAGCAATTCATAAATTTTGCAAGTAGCCAGTCAATAGCTCTAAGCAGTGGAGGTAAGTTTTACTGCCCTTGTGTTAAATGTCAAAATTCCACTTTAATGCTAGCAAGGACAGTTTCGAAGCATTTGCATAGTAGATGATTTATGCCAGGATATTATGTATGGTCTGAACATGGTGAAAATTATGATGTCGTTGGGGCAGGAACGAGTAGTCATTATGCTAATGATGATTTTAGTAGTGGTAATCAACCATTAAATTATGATGGGGGAAATGTATATGCTGGGATGGTAAATGATGCATTTCATGGTTCTACGCCATTTAATGAATATCATGAACATGATCAAAGTGGAAATAATCATGTTCATGAAGAACCTACCCATGAGGCAAAACGGTTCTACGCCATGTTAGATGCTGCAAATATGCCACTTTATGATGGTTGTCATGATGGTCATTCGAAGTTATCATTAGCTTCTCGGTTCATGAACATTAAGGCAGACCATAATTTGGCTGAAATATGCATGGATTCATGGGCCGAATTGTTTACGGAGGATTTACCAGAGGTAATCAGGCAACCGATTCATACTACGAGACATAAACATTGATGCAAAAGCTAGGATTGCCGTACCATACATTTGATGTATGTGTAGATAATTGTATGCTCTTCTGGAAAGCAGATGAGGAGTTGGAGCATTGTAGGTTTTGTGGAAAACCAAGATATAAGGCTAGTGAGGGACGAAAAAAATACCGTTCAGTCGTATGTGGTATTTACCTATCACTGACAGATTGAAGAGGATGTACCAATCAGAGAAAACTGCATCATCGATGAGATGGCATACTAAGCATGTGTCAGAAGACGGAGTAATGTGTCATCCATCTGATGCGGCAGAGTGGAAGAATTTCAATCAAATGCATCCGAATTTTGCAGCGGAAATGCAAAATGTTTATCTTGAATTATGTATAGACGGTTTTAATCCTTTTGGTATGTCAAAAAACCATTCGTTGTGGCATGTGATCATGACACCCTACCAGTCTTGATGTCTTCCTCCAACCACTGATCGACGAGTTAAAAGATTTATAGAATAACGGAGTAG
The DNA here is from genome assembly GCA_900406555.1 of Pseudoturritis turrita. Taxonomy (NCBI): domain Eukaryota; kingdom Viridiplantae; phylum Streptophyta; class Magnoliopsida; order Brassicales; family Brassicaceae; genus Pseudoturritis; species Pseudoturritis turrita. Next base: position 827,682 of record OVBL01000399.1, read on the forward strand.
AGGCATATGATGTGTCATTAGATCAAACCTTTAACCTTAAAGCTGTTCTGCTGTGGACGATAAGCAATTTTCCGGCATATGGTATGTTGTCGGGATGGACGACACATGGAAGATTATCGTGTCCTATTTGTATGGATGAGACAAATGCTTTCCAATTACCGGCTGGTAGGAAGACATGTTGGTTTGACTGTCACAGAAGATTTTTTCCCATCAATCATTCGCTGCGGAAGAATAAAGTAAATTTTCTGAAGGGAAAGGACGCAAAGAATGACTACCCACCTCAATCATTGACTGGTGAACAAGTGTTATATGAGCGTATACGGCATGTGTCGAACCACCTAAAACATCTTATTGTGGTGGAAATGTACATACAAAAAAATCGGACGGCTATGGGGACTGGCATAAATAAAGCATATTTTGGGAGCTACCATATTGGACCGATCTCAATCTATGACACAATCTTGATGTGATGCATATCGAGAAAATTTTTTCGATAACATCATGTATATTATGAATGTTAAAGACAAATCAAAAGACACAGTCAAGTCAAGATTGGATATCGCAAGATTTTGCTCTCGGAAATATTTGTATGTCGATGATCGAGGGAGAGCTCCATTTCCTATTTGGAGGTTGACTGGAAAAGCGAAAGACTCCTTACTACAATGGGTCAAGAATGAGGTTAAATTTCCAGACGGCTATGTAGCAGATTTAGCAAGTTGTGCAGGCATCAATGGTGGAAAGTTTTCCGGAATGAAAAGTCACGACTGCCATGTTTTTATGTAACGGTTGCTTCCGTTTGTCTTTGCAGAACTTCTTCCGCGTAACGTGCACCAAGCATTATCAGGTATATATATATTATGGTTTATGTGTTTCTATTATTGCAACTTATTTATATTAATTAGTGATATTTTTTGTAGGGATTGGAACATTTTTCCATGACCTAAGCAGTAGATAATTGGATCAAATACGCGTCCAACTTCTGAAGGAGAACATTGTCATGATTTTGTGTAATTTGGAAAAAAATCTTCCCACCTTCTTTCTTTGATGTTATGGAGAACCTACCTATCCACCTGCCATACGAAGCAGAGCTTGGTGGTCCTGTGCAATATAGGTGGATGTATCCGTTCGAAAGATTTTTAAACATTTGAAAGGCAAAGCAAAGAACAAAAGATATCCAGCATGATCAATTGTTCAATCGTACATGAATGATGAGATATCTTATTTCTCTGAACACTACTTTGCGTCACAAATTTCTACAGCTAGCAGAAGAAGGTAATAATTTACTTAATATGTATGTTAATATTGCTATGATGATTTGCTTCAAATAATTGAAGGTCAATTTTGCAGGGCAAGTCGGTATGATGAAGGTGGTATATACTGTACCGGTACCGGATATATTCACTGAAGTAGGTCATCCAAGTGGAAAATACAGTGAATTTTGGTTAAGCGAGAATGATTATAAGTGCGTACATTCATATGTTTTGCGGAATTGTGACTATTTTCGGCCGCTTGAAAGGTAACTCTGCTTTCGACATTACGTAATTTAAGTTAATTTTATCTATTTGTATATAATTTAGTCATAGTTATCTTATTGTTTGCAACACAGATTGTTGGACGCGCAAATTCAATTTGAATACCCAGAACTATCTGATGATGAGGCCACGGTGAAAAGAAATGAAGATTTCCATATATGGGTCTGCCAATATGTATGTATTCCCACCGAGTGCATTATTAAATTGTACTTCCTTATGGTAATTGGCATATTTTCTACTGTATAGGTCAGATCAATGAAAAGTGAAGAAAGTTTTCCTACTTGGGTGCATGAAATAGTGGAGGTCCAGGAAATAAAGTCAGATCGTGACCCATGTATTTTACAAGAGGATATTTGTTTCACACGCATGTCACGAAATGACGTGAAAAAACAATGAATTATGGAGTATGTGTCCGAGGCCAAAATTATTTTGAAGCATCCGAAGATGATGATTTCTATGGGACCGTAGAAACTATCATGGAGCTCCAATATCCCGGATTTGTGAATTTAAAGATCATATTTTTTTTACTGTGAATGGTTTGACCCTATGATTGGAAAAGGCACTCGAAAAAGCCCGGGAGGCATTGTTGACGTGCTCTCATCACAGAGATATAAAAACTACGAACCTTTATTTTAGGTATGATCTCATGATTTACCTAAGTGTGTATACATATATATATATATATATATATGTTTGTATATTTATAAACTTCTGATTAATTTTTTTATTAATGGCAGGGTCTCAAGCTGACCAAGTTTGTTATCTTCCATACCCATATACTAAACGCCCTCGAAAATTGTGGCAAATGGTGTTGAAAGTGAATCCGATGAATCGTGTTCAAGGAAAGTTTAACGAGAAAGAGCTGGTCATTTTGCAACAAACAGATGATGATGGAATGACGGATACGGTTGAAGAAATAATTGTCGATAGTTCAGTCGACGATAATCATCTAGTTGAAGAAATTGATTTCAAAATTGAAGACGCTAAACCAGAAGATGAATTCATTGTAATTTATCATCTTCAGATGATGATGCTGAAATTTAAATAATATGGATGGAATTTTAAATTAATGTTTGTAACATATATGAATAATATGTATCGGATTTTAAATTAATGTGTGTAATATAGTTGTGGCAATATTTTTATAAAAAAAACCTTTTATATATATTTATTTTTCAATTTAATGAAAACTCTGTATATATATATACATGTTTATGTGTAAAATAACCGAATGGTTACCTTAGCTTAGTGGATTTGCACATTGTACATGTAGGTTCGAGTTACATGTTTTCATATATATTTTTCTATTTAATGAAATACCGTATAAATAAAGTTTAATGTGTACGATAATCGAATGGTTACCTTAGCTCATTGGATTTGCACACTACCTAACACAAATAGGTCTGTGGTTCGAATCATAGATCTAAATTTTTCACTGATTATACAATCAGTCACAAAAAGTCATAAATTAGCCATAATTTTGTGACTAATGAGCGACAACTAAATAAAAGTATGACTGGATGGAGACTGTTTCCCTACACACATATGATTTTTGTAAAATCAACAAAAGATTTTAAGTCAAAGGCTTAATGTTAGGTATTTAGATACATGTTAAGTACATTTGAGACTTAATCTAACATTATATAAGATGTAATATCATAAAATTTCAATTTGAACTTTTTTTTGCAAAAGACCATAACATGTATTTAGATAAAATACTTGTGATTTCAATCTAATTCAATCTAATTTATGTTAAAGTCTAATGTTTCCAAAATTAACTTGATTTTGTAATGATTTTTAAGCTATATAATAAATCAAACACTTATTACATACATAAAAATTTTGATTGGAATTGCATATAACTCACTTTTTGGCCCTAAATATTTAGGGGTTTAGGGCACTGGTTTGTGACAGACAGAATGACGTCACAAATTAGTTGCAAAAGTGCAACTAATTTGCCACTGTAGTCGTTTTTGTGACTATTTTCCTACTACCTTTATGTTTTTTCCAATTCGGATTTGAAAATATTTGGACTTTTCGCCAAATGTTTTGGGCTTGTGGGCGCCAACTTTCTCCCCCCCCCCAAAACTTATTTCGCGACCATTTTGTCACTAAATTGAGACTCTTTGTTTTTTACACGAGTAAAAAAAATCAGATCCCCAATTCTTATTTGCAAACCCTAAAAAAATCAGATCCCAAAAATTCATCGATCTCTCTACATCCTCTCTCACACCGATTCGATTTCTTCATCCTTCTCTTTCGATTTCTGTATCTCTCTCTTTCTAATTCCTTGTCTAATCTGTTTCTCTTCATCCTTCTCTCTCGAATCCCTCTCCAATCGACCAAATAATCTCTTCATCTTTCTAATTCCTTGTCTAATCTATTTCTCTTTATCTTTCTGTTTTGATTCTCCAACACAAACCGAGATGGCTGGTGGAAAAGCGAAAACCACTCGAGGGAGAGGTGCTAAAGGAGACGCATGTGGTAGATCTAACGGCGGAGTTGGTAGATCCAACTCCAGACTTGGTGAAACTGCTCCAGCCCACGGCGGTGGAGGTCGAACGGAATTCGCCGGTGGTTTTGTTACCTCAGTTAGAGGTGGTCGACCCAACAGCGGTGGTGGTCGACCCAACCTCGCCGGAGGTGCTGCTACATCAG